>JASDDO010000016.1:514845292-515099922 GCA_030015575.1 Agapanthus africanus
CGAACATTGTGATCGCTAAGGCACCACAACTCTAACTTAAGATGGTGTCCGAACGACTCTCTAGTGCTCAAGCTGGGGGCAAGACAGCCGGAACAAAAGGCATCATCAAACATCGAGGATAAGCTCAAGCGACGACTCCAACAAGTGCACAATCAGGCGTATCTCCAAAGCCCTCCATCACTCGGTCTACGGTGGCTTTCTGAAGAGCTGAAGCCTACCAAGTGCTCAAAACAGAAAGATTGAGACAGAAGCGGCTCAAGTATCGAGTCAACAGGAGGGCCAGGACTTCGGTTAAGTGGAATCTTATGAGGTTCCAAGAGCAGGATTACCCCGTGACGACGGCTGAGTCGGCTGTAAATATCAACAATTCCTTCGAAACTCTGAAGTGGGTTCAGAAAAATGCCATGACCGCCAGAATCAAGAAGACAGCAGTCCGAACGATGCTACAAAGAGACGTGTCTCAGCCTCAACAGAGAAAGCATGACACTGTCCCTTCAAGAGTCTATCAAGCGCTCTGTGCCGTGCGAAAGCAGTGGGGCAGATCCAAAGAAGAAGTGCCAGCACCACTCAAGAATCCGGTCAGGCCAGCCGTCTTCAATCGATTGTCCGTTACCGAAATAGAAGGGCTACAACAGTGGTCAGCGAAATCAGCTGCCAATAATGAAAGGATGGCCGGATATGTTATCCACACGATCTACATGGCGAGCACGCGTCCCAGCGACAACCTTCGCAGCAAAAGCAAGGATGGGGCCACCACATCTCAAGCCTAATTTGGCTTAAATGTGGTTGCCGCTTCCCAAGATCAACCGCCTCCATTGGATTATAAAAACCCACTCGATCAGGCCAACGGGAAGAAAGACCCCTCAGTCCATGTGGAGTCAAGCTCAGGTAGCAAGAAAGAGACGACTTTTCGCCCCAGGACCGCAGAGCAAGAGTTGATTCAAGAGCTCCGAAAATAGCTCAGGAGCAAGGATAAAGAGATGACCAAACTTTACTAAAAAATTGATGATCTGACGAACGTCGTGATGCAGCTCACGGCTCGAGTTGCTCGGGCGCCCTCTAAACAATTGCAAGTCTCTACTCATGAGGCAGGTGATAACAACAAGAAGCAATTGATACCTGTCCCCTTGGATCCAAGTTTAGGAGTGCCACACGAAAGACGACCACATTCGACTTCTGGGGACATCTTGGCCCCGGATGGCATTATCCCGCTAATACAAGATCGGATAATGGATTTGGTCACCAGCAAGGTTAAAACATTGGTGGCCAAAGCCGAAACTTAGAAAGAAATTGGCAGCAGTGGACGGTCATATCCCGCACAGTACGATCTCATCAAGTTCCCAAGCGGCTACGTCATTCCTAAGTTCGAAAGATTTGACGAGATGGGAAATGCAAATCAGCATGTCGCCCCACTTTAAAGCGTCGTGCGAAAATACATGGGGCAATGATATACTCCTTCTTCATCAGTTTTTCAACAACCTAACCGGTGTCGCTTTCGACTGGTATGCGAGCATACCAGATGGGTCCGTCACTACTTTTACCAAAATGGAGTCTATGTTTCAGCAAAGGTTTATGAGTGTCAGTGATAAGATCTCTATTGCTGACCTTGTGAGGACCAAGCCGGGGAAGAACGAAAGCAACACGGACTTTATCACCCGATAAACTAATCCCATGGTCAAGTGCGAACTGCCGCTAGAGCAGGACCAGACCGTCGGCCTTTTTATTGGGAACCTCAGCAATTGGATGGTTCTATTCTTATGTACAGCATGCCTCAAGACATTTCAAGAGTTGACCAAGAGAGTTCAAATATTGGAACACTCGAAGCAAGAGTCAGCCCCGGATTCTCAAAGTGGCAAGCCTTGGAAAAACCAAAAGGAAGATAACCATAATAGCGGGAATTCCAATAATACCAACGCCTTCAGTGTGTCTAACAATGAAGACAAGTGCAAGGCGGGTGGGAAAAAATGGACCGGCCCCGAAAGACAGTGCTAGGAGGAGAAGGGTCTTCCCTAGAGGAGAAGAAGAACAAGGTTTACTCTTTCAGGAGGGACAAGGTCTGCAAGATATTCAAGAATGCCCTGAACAACGGTCTATAATTGCCTGAGTCGAAGAGACCTCACGAAGCAAAAATGACCGACAATCCCCTGTATTGCCCATACCACAGAGTAGTGATCCATGTGATCGAGGATTGCTAAATTTTCAAAGATTGGGTCTAAAAGCAATACAAGACCGGAGAGATCAAGCTGTCCAAGAGTGTGTTGGTGAACAATCAAGCTGCAACCATCAACTTTATATAGATAGAAGCTGAAGCCTTCTAGAAGCAGACGACTAAATCCGCTACCCTGGAAAGTGAATCCGACTTGCCGCAGCCTCCATGGAGTATGCACATATCTAATAAGACAAAGAAGATGCTAAAGCTACTTCAGGAAGAGCCCAGAATGGAATAGGAGGGGCAGAAGGAGCCTACCTTCCAGTTACCAATTCGGCTCGATCAGGCTTAAAATCCAAATAGCTAAAGAAAAAGAAATGGAACGGTGCTGATCGAAACGAAAAGGAATCAGCTGGGAAATCAACCATTCAAAGGTATATTGATTCCCTCGAAGACTACGAGCAAAATGAAAGGACTCTAATTCAATTGAATGAGTTCTTTCCCGTAGAAACGGATGAGATTCTAAAGGAGCTAGAAAAGACTCCGCTGACGAGATCTCTATTGTGACCTGCTACGTCGTCTACCTTGGTGCGACTCTGAGGAAGAGCTCTGTTTTCCCGAAGATAACGAAGAGCTCGCCACAAAGGCCAACCAAATCCAGCCCAGAAGCGGCAAGGCTCTACTTCCGAAGCAAGGCAACGCCCCGAAGAGAAGGAAAACAGGTCCCTAATGAAGAAAATGGCGTAGAGCCGACTCAAGAAGATTCGAGTTCTTCTCTGGTGGATTACGATGTCTTAGCTCACCTCCGGAAGCTTCTTTCTCTCTTAAGCATCTATGATACTTTGGTCCTATCCAAGGAGCTCAGAGATGTCCTCATTCATGCCCTGCAAAACCCCGAGCGGTATCAGGCTCGTTTTGCGGAAATTAATATAAAAGAGGCCCAGTACGCTCTGCATACAGCCGCGGTCATATTTAAGGAAGAAGACCTGTTACTGGGAACAGCTAAGCACAACCGGCTGTTTTACGTAACAGGTTACAACGACGGAGACAGGATTAATCGCATATTAAATGATCCGGAGTCCTCAGTGAACATCATGAACTTGCAGAATCTAAAGAGTTTGTCAATGGATGTTCGACACCTGTCAAGAGAAAGGATAGTCATCCAAGACTTCAATCAAAACTGCCAGAAAGTTCTAGGGTCTATAGCTCTGCCAATTAAATTTGGGGATCTACAAACCGAAGCTAAAATATACGTGATCGATGCTGACATGACTTATAAGATTCTCCTAGGATGGCTGTGGCTCCATGATTACAGCATCGTTCCATCAACTCTCCATCAATGCATGAAATATACTAAAAATGGCAAAGAAAGACGCATTGACGGAGACATTCAACGGTTCGATGTGCATGAAGTCCGATATGAAGATTCCTGGTACTTTTTGAACCCCCAAAAAGGTAAGACACAATTGACTGAGCACATAACAGCCCCGAAACTCGAAAGAAAATCTAGGCCGGATGTCACTTTCAAAAGCAAAAACTCCCAAGTAAATCCGCGTTTCGGAAGTGACACTGATGCGACGCTGGAAGTTAATCATTCCGTAAAACTTGCCCTCATTTTGATAATGATACAGACGGGTCTGATATTGAAGGCCCATCCGGCAGCAAAATTCGTCCTTGTTTAGGCAGCGACACTGAAGAATCAGAAGAAGAGGACCCGTCTTGTAACAGATGTGTAGATTGGGCTCTCTTGCAAAAAATGAAATTAAGAGAAACCTTCGAAGTTACCGAAGGCCCCCTATCCATCACGGGGTGCCGGAGTATATGTACAAAAAGCTCGATGCATTGTCAGTCTCCACCGTATACAAGCTGAAAACCTTCTACGTTTCCGGGAGGAGAATTGGATAGAAAGGTATCATGTTTTATGGGTCAAATCCTATCGTGCACCCGGAGGATTTCTCCGTGACATGTCTTCCCTACGAAAGAGGCATAAGAGCTGTCCTAAACCCCAAATATTATGCAACCGAAATGCAGGAATATTTTAAAAAGTGCGGATGTCGGTTATATCAAACGGAATTTGAAGCAAAGTTTTATGAGAGGTTGTGGCATCCGCCTCAGGTCCGAGCACCCATCGATGGACGAATCTCAGACAGACGGGGCATAGGTTTCATTCAACCTGATGTCAGAGCATGCTACATGATCCATATTGGTGAAGCCAGTGAAAGGTCAAATGATGATGACGAGCTAGCCAAGCCAAAAGAAGCCACTCGAGAGCTCAAAGATGGCGGAAAAGCAACCTTAGACGAGCTAACCGAGATTGATTTGGGAACGCCCGATAATCCAAGGCCGACCTACATCAGTTCACTCTTGTCAGAGGGAATGAAAGAGAAGATAATCGCCCTGCTGCATGAGTTCGTCGACTGCTTCACGTGGACGTACAAAGAAATGCATGGCCTTTCTCCTGAGGTGGCTGTGCATAAGCTTGCTGTATCTCATGATTCCAAGCCAATCAAACAAGCTCCTCGAAGAATGAGAAGGGAGCTGGAAGAAAAGGACATCGAGGAAACCAAGAAAATCATCGATGCCGGCTTCATCAGAGAAGAGAAATATGCGGATTGGATTGCATGCATCGTTCCAGTGAAAAATAAGAATGGGAAGATCCAAGTCTGTGTTGATTTCAAGGACCTGAACAAAGCATTCCCTAAATACGACTTCCCGTTACCGTCCATGGAAATGATAGTCGATGATCCGAGTCTGTGTTGATTTCAAGGATCTTTGACGACTTAATTCATGAAGTTGTCGAATGTTATATCGATGACTTGGTCGTCAAGATTAAAGCCAAGGCCAATCACATCTAAGATCTCAGGACCGTTTTCACCAGACTAAGGGAACACGATCTGAAGATGAATCCTATAAATACGCTTTTGGCGTGTCATCGGAAAAATTCTTGGGCTTCATAGTCCGACATCGGGGGATTGAAGTTGACCCGTCGAAGATAAAGACCATCATGGAGATGCCTCCTCCGAAAAACTGACGCAGCTGAGATCCTTTCAAGGAAGATTGCTTATATACAAAAGTTTATCTCGAATTTATTGGGAAGATGTAGGCCTTTCTCAAACCTCATGAAGAAAGGATCTCTTTTTGTCTGGGATGCCAAATGTCAAGAAGCGTTCGAAAGCATCAAACAGTACCTGTTGCACCCTCCAGTGCCTGCTGCTCCCATTTCAAATAAACCATTGATTCTCTATACTGTCGCACTAGATGAATCATTCGGCGCGCCCCTTGCCCAGAATAATAAGGAGGGGAAAAAATGCCCTTTACTATCTCAGTCGAACGTTAGTCGGGACAGAACATAACTATTCTCCGATCGAAAAGCAGTGACTGGCCCTGATATTCTCCATAAAGAAGCTAAGGCACTATTTGCTCGCTCATCGGGTCATGCTAATCTCCAAGGTCGACCCGCTCACACACTTAATGACTAAAGCAAGCCTTGTCGACAGAATGGCAAGATGGGCTGTCATGCTGCTTGAGTTTGACATAGTCTATATTCCTCAGAAAGAAGTAAAAGGGCAAGCCCTTGCCGACTTTCTTGCTTCTCATCCTATACCAGAAAGGCCATAGCTAAATTGCAAGTTACCCGACGAAAAAGTGCTGCACCTCGAGGATAACGAGCCATGTTGGGAGCTCTATTTCAATGGAGCCTCATCAATAAAGACCTCCATCAAATCAAGCATCCCGGAGATAAAATCGGGGATATGATTAGTGTTCATCACGCCATTGGGAGGAACCATACGACGTTCTTTCGCTTTTACCGAGCCTCGCACAAATAACGAGGCTGGGTATGAAGCTCTGATAGCTGTCCTGGAGCTCGCTATAGAAATGGAAATACTTCGGCTACGGATCTACGGTGATTCTGAGCTTGTCGTCAACCAAGTGAGCGGCGAATACAAGATATATAAGCCCGAATTAGCTCGATACAGAAGCCGGGTGGTGAAACTCATAAAACAGTTTGCCCACATTGAACTAATGAGAGTTCCTAGGACGTTGAATGAGAAAGCAGACATACTCGCTCGTCTAGCCAAAAAGCCGGCTGATCCCGACATGGATGAAAATCTGATCACAGTCAGAAGGCGGAAAATTCTGCCTCCAGTCTCTTTATAAGAAGAGGAAACCGCATAACAAAAGAGCAATCCTGCCGAAAAAGTTCTGATCATTCAAGATGAGCCCGATTAGAGAAAGCCCTTCATAGAATACATCTGATACGACAAGCTACCCGAAGAAAAATCTATGAGGGTTCAGCTGAAGAAGAGAGCTCTTTCATACATGTTTGTAAATAATACGCTATACCGCAGATCATATGACCAACTCTGGCTCAAGTGTCTGTCATCGGACGAAACCCAAAATGTCATGAAAGAAGTTCACTCGGGTGTCTGCGGAGCTCACCAGTCTGGCCCTAAAATGCGGCTTCAAGTCAAACGGCTTGAGTATCACTAGCCTACCATGATAAGGGATTGCGAAGAGTATGCGAAGAAATGTTATATTTTCCAAATTCACGGTGATTTCATTCACAAGCATCCCAATCCGATGCATCCTACGGTGGCTTCATGGCCCTTCGAAGTTTGGGGCACGGAGGAAAAATGCTTCAGCCAACAAGAGAGACTGGAATCTCAAGCTCCATGAGACGTTGTGGGCATATCATACTACGCACCGTACTCCAACTCAGTCCACTCCATACTCATTACTCTTCAGAGTGGAGGCAATCCTCCCTCTTGAAATCAATGTTTCAAGCCTAAGAATGGCCATCCAGCACGATTTGATGGAGGAGAAAAACTTCCTCCTTCGGCTCGAAGAGCTCGACGCCCTCGAAGAAAAGAGGCTCGCAGTACAGAAATATCTAGAGCTGTACCAAGCCCAAATATTCGAGCCAAATTGGGAAGGGCCATACGTCATCGAAAAAGTGTTCGACAGAGGATCCTACCAACTAATAAGTGGTGAGGGAGAAAGGCTCATGCCACCTATCAATGGTCGATACCTTAATAAATACTACGCGTGAATGCTACAGGTTGCAGACGAATCAAGCATATCGGCCCTACGGTCTGGATCATACTTTCTGTAAAACCGTATACAATCCATGGGCGCAAATAGCCCCTATCATTCCCAAGTCCTACCGGCGAGACTACGTCTGAAGTCCTACCGGCGATGAAGAAAAGAAAATAAAAGGAAAAGAAAAATGTATGTCCATAAGAAAAACGGGCACGGATGAAAACCCGAAAGGGCTCCGCGAGTAAAACAGCAGGACTGTCAGCGAGTTTGTGAAAACCCGAAAGGACGCAAACTTATTAAAAGAGATGAAATACACTCGCAATGTCCTCTCGACCTTGTGAGGAGAAAATCCCCGCATGAGATCCTTACGACTCACAAAGGAGCAACACACTTAGGAATACACACGATTCCTAGGGAGAAAATACACCTGCGAGATCCTCTCGACCTGTAGGGAGAAAATGCTTTTATGAGACCTTTATGGCTCATAAAATTGAAAAGCCCTAAGTGATAGAGATCTAAATCTGTCTCCTAAACCATCGCTCCCCAATGGGCAAAGGAAAATGATGAGTCGCTCCTGGCACTGCGCTTCAGTGTTAGCGGTGTTAATGCCGACCAAAAATCCAAATCCCAAGTATTCCCAAGGAAAATGATGAGTCGCTCCTGGCATTGCTTCAGTGTTAGCGGTGCTGATGCCGACCAAAAACTTAAACCCCAAGTTTTCTTAAAGGAAAATGATGAGTCGCTCCTGGCACTACACTTCAGTGTTAGCGGTGCTGATGCCAACCCAAAAACCAAATCCTAAGTCCTCCTAGGGAAAATGATGAGTTTCTCCTGGCATTATTCCAGTGCAGCAATACCGATTCTAAAAAAATCCAAAGTCCAAGTTTCTCTCAAATTCAAAAGCCTCGCCAAACAAGACAGAAATCAAACAGATCAAATCATTATCCCACCCGACAGCACTTCTAAGCTCAAAAGTCCTGTTGGATGGGTAGGGAACTCCCAAAATAAATCAAATCAAACAAGTCAACCAATCACCTCATCGGTGGAATCAAGCTCCACCTCGAAAACAAATCAATCCTGACAGCGCAAAAAGCGAAGGAAGTCAACTTCAATCCCGACACCGCAGAAAGCGGAGCAAGTCAAATCAAATCTCGATACCAGAATAGGCGGAGCAATTCAACTTCAACCCCGACACCGCAAGAAGCGGAGCAAGTTAAATGGCAGCACCGACCGTCCAAATAGCAAAAATGGCAGCACCGACCGTCCAAGTCGCAAAAGTGGCAGCACCGACCCTCCACAGGGAACCAAACCAAATCAATTCCCATATAGAACAAGATCCATCAATTTCATGCACATAACCCATACACACGGTGTGCATTTATTGATGGGGGCACTTTATTGGGGTCAAAAATTACACCCCAGTTGACCAAATCAAAGTAAAAATCAACCCTAAGCTAAGTGGGCCCGAGCCTAAGCCAAGTGGGCCTGAGCCCAAGTCAAGACCGAGTATGGAAGGGGCCGGCCCCATGACAAAAAGAATGAAGCTATAAATTAGTTTAATGTATTTCTTAATTTGTGAATATAAAGCTAACCGAAAAACAAAAAAAAATATACTTTGTAAAAAATCATTTTGTTATTTTTGATTAGTTTTTGCGCAAGTGTGCAGGATAATACGAAGTTCGAATTCAGTGCCATAGAAGTGGGATATACGAAGTTCAAGTTCAGTGCCAAAGACGTGGGAAGATAGACCCATATTTCGCGGTTACACCGCGACGGATCAAAACGAAGCAAACGGTCTACTGTAAGATTCTGGAGCAGTTCCAGCAAGCAATTCCTGATTCAGAGGCCTTAGAACAGAAGAGGACACCCAACAGAACCCAGCCAACAAAATTGAAGGCCCAATCCCACCACAGTGCCGCGGAACCGCGGCATAAGCTAGCTTACGCCGCGGAACCGCGGCCGTTTAGTGCCTTCAGGGTGCTAAATTTTTTAGGTGAGTTTCTCTTCTCTCTCCCACTCCTCTGGACTCCAATAAACTGTGTTTTCTGCAGCATTCTTTGCGCAAATTCTCTTCCCCCTTCCAATAAACTGTTCTTGTGCAGGATTCTTTGCGCCGCGCTAAAAATAAAAATTGTTTGCAGTTGATTTGTTACCGCTTTGCATTCATTAATACGGACTTAAGGGGCTTGAAACCAATTCAGATTGGGTGGGGATTTCATCACCCTTCCCAGGACCCCAGAAATCACAAAAAGCATATGCATTGACCATTGTTAAATTAAAAAATACTAGACTCAGCCCTAAGGACTTCGCGCTCAATAGGACAGAGGACTAGTTACAGGCATCGGCCGTTTATCCTATCTGACTTTTGCGGTGCCTAGGCAAGTGTGACGAAGGCAAGTGGTTATTTAATTAAGGAACTTCGCGAAAGCGTTGGACAACCTCCCACTTACCTGGCACTTATCTGGCCGCATTTGACGGAGAAGAGGCGGTTTGAGGTCCTATTTCTAGCCCTCTGGAACAGTTACGAGCTGTCTAGCAGACCTAGGTGACCCTAGATCTAGGTGTGATTGTGCATATCTTGTTTGTGATTGCTTAAAGCCGTAAGTCCGTACATATTTCTGCAAAGCTCTTTCTAAAAAAATAAAAACAAAAAAGGAAAAAATCAAAAACTTTTATAAAAACTTGCCCTTTGTCGCCAAAATCCATTTTTCATCCACCACCCATCGCCTTTCTCCATTGACGTTTTCTTACCCTCACCTTCTCCGCTTTGACTATACTAAACTCGTTTAGTGTATGTCCGCTTGGACTCGGGACACTAGCACCCGCCTAGTCCGTGTTACGTTAGTCGCTACCGACTACGCGATCGACTCAGACGTCGAAACTCCGTCCACTCCTCTTTCACCTTTACCTTTGCCGGCCAACTCCGACGTTGACCGGAATTCTGTTCATATATCTTCACCTTCACCATCACCAACCTCTTCTTCCGCGATGTCAGGATTTAATCCGAACATCTCTTTGACTACCCTTGGATTGGCTCCACCTCCTACGGAGACCAATAACCCACCACCACCGCCTGTTGTAGCGCCGCAGCGAATCGCGCTCCAGGATCGTTTCTATCCTACCCGTTCTACACTTCCCACCTGCCTTTCTCTTCCACCGGCCAATGGGGATAATTTTGAAATTAAGCCCCACTTCATCAACATGCTTCCACGATTTCATGGGCTTGAATCTGAAGATGCCTATATCTTCATCAATAAATTTCAAAACGTTTGTGCCATGATGAAAACTACCCAACTGTCGGACGATGCTATACGTCTATGGGTCATTCCGTTCACTTTATGCGATCTTGCTGAAATATGGCTGTATAGCACTGCTTCCCACTCCATAACCAGTTGGGACGAGTTTGTAAAAGCGTTTCTAAAGAAATTTTATCCGAATCATAAAACCGCAAGGATTCGCAATGAAATCAACCAATTCTCTCAGCTTCCTTCTGAACCCTTCTGAAAGTGCTTTGACCGGTACAAAGACCTTCTTGTTCAGTGTCCTCACCACGGTATAGAGAAATGGCAACTTTGCCAAACCTTATATGAAGGCCTGAACCCAGCAACGAAGCAGTTGTTGGAAACCATCTGTCAGGGCCACTTCCTATCGAAATATGACGAGGAAGCATGGCAATTCTTTGACGACCTTGCGGAGCAAACGCTACAATGGGAGAGCACCAGACCGACTTCTTCTTCTTCTACCTCCACTTCTACCGGTCAGTCTAGGGTAGGAATTCACCAACTTGACGTCTCTATTGCGATGAAAGCTGAAATGGCCGCAATAACGAGAAAGCTTGAAGCGATAGAAAGCAAATTTTCTTCTCCTGCTCCTGCCCCTGTTCTTCCCCTTCGTACCATTTGCGCTTGTTGTTCCGATCCTTCTCACTTAACCGAAGAGTGTCCTTACAATCCACCATCGCAAGGACAGGATCAGGTTAATGCTGCATTCCAGCAAAGACCGAGGAATGATCCATACTCTTCCACCTACAATCCCGGTTGGAGGAACCACCCCAATTTCGTCTGGAATCAGAATTAGAATCAATTCCAAGGCAACAATTTCCAAAGGCCCCCTCCGCCGCAACAACAAGCGTAACAACAAACTCAACATCAATTTCAGCAGCCCTTCCAACCCCAACCTTTTCAAAATCAGACGAACAACTTTGCACCCAACAATTCTTTTCCACCAAACAACGTTGTTCCGTCAAACAACGATAAGGTTTCCTCGCTCGAACGAAGTCTGAAGGCGTTCGTTAAACAATCGACACAATCCACCGCCAACATCCAGTCTTCCATTCAGTCCTTAGTACAACACACTGCCGCTCACAGGTAAAGCATCAAGACCATCGAGGCCCAGATTGCACAGCTGAATGCGGCCTTAAGCGAGCGAGAGAAGGGGAAGCTCCCGTCCCAGCCACTCCCAAATCCCGGCCACCCACAGAATGTACATGTTGCTCTTGAACAACAGAATCATAATGTGAGTGCCGTGACCACATTGAGATCGGGAAGGATGCTGCAAAACAACATTGGCACACGGATCAACGATGACACCCCGGCCGCTTCTTCTTCTTCTTCTTCTTCTTCTTCTCCTGCTTCTTCGTCTTCTGAGCCTATTCTCCATTCTTCAAAAGGCTCTCCTTCTTCTTCTTCTTCTTCTTCTTCTTCTTCTTCTGCTCTGAACGGACCCACTTCTCACTCCACGAAAACACCTGTTCTAGGATCCGTTCCAACTCCACAATCTCCTCCACAAGCATTAGACTCAACCAATTTTAAAAACGTCCCATTTCCAAACCGGTTGAGGTCTAATAAACAAAATCCTCAAATGGAGAAGATTCTGGAGTTATTTAAGCAGGTTAACATTAACATTCCTCTTTTAGATACTGTCCAACAAGTCCCATCCTACGCGAAAATCTTAAAGGACTTGTGCACGAAAAAGAGGAAGTCTCAGGTACCAAAGAAAGTTTTCTTGGCTAGTGCTGTGAGTGATGCTCTTACCCAATCTTTACCACAAAAACGGAAGGACCCTGGCTGTCCTACGATTTCTATTACCATTGGGGATAAGAACATCAACCGCGCACTATTAGATCTTGGTGCCAGTGTTAACCTGCTTCCGTACTCAGTATACGAGCAATTAGGCGTAGGAGAGCTGAAACCCACACACTGTATTCTCCAAATGGCCGACCGGTCGATCACCCATCCTAGGGGTGAGCTAGAGGATGTGTTAATCAAAGTCGGGGACTTCATATTCCCCGTTGACTTCATTGTATTAGACACACAGCCTGTAGCTAACCCCCGGAATCAAATTCCGGTGATACTCGGTCACCCATTCCTTGCAACCTCAAATGCTGTGATCAATTGTCGCAATGGTTCGATGAACCTCTCTTTTGGAAACATGACAATTGAACTCAACATTTTTAGGTTGGGGAATCAGCCCTCCGAACCTAATGCTCATATACTGGACGTTTGCTCGATCCAGGAGATCACCCCAGAAGAATGTGAATTCGAGGAGTTTCTGTTTGATCACGATAATCTTAACGCCACTAGTGCGTTCCTCTTCGAACCTGCTGCTGTTTCTGCGCCCGACAACGACTACGAGTGTTTCACGTTCTTGAATGATCTTAGCCGCTCGCAACCCGAGTTTGAATCCTTCGAATTTCCGGATGAGTTACCTGAACCATCCGACTTGGTCGCTTACACCCGTTTTGAACCTTTGCTGGAGTCCTTTGAGTTCGAGACCTCTGCACCAATCTTGCCTTCAATCGTTTCTCCTCCCACGCTCGAACTCAAGCCTTTGCCGTCTCACCTTAAGTACGCTTACTTGGATGAGAACGAGACCCTACCTGTCATCATCTCGGCTTCTCTAGCTCCAGAGCAAGAGAAAGCCCTTCTCACGGTCTTACACAGCAACAGGCAAGCTTTTGGCTGGTCCATGGCGGACATCAAGGGGATTAGTCCCCTGATCGTTGAGCATCACATTCATCTGATGGATGATGCCAAACCAGCCCGGGATCCACAAAGACGGCTCAATCCAGTCATGAAAGAGGCTGTGAAGAAGGAGATCGTAAAATGTCTAGATAGTGGTATCATTTACCCTATCTCTGATAGCCAGTAGGTTAGCCCCATTCACGTTGTCCCCAAGAAATCAGGTATAACGGTCATAACCAACGAGGCGAACGAGTTAATCCCTACTCGCACCCAAACTGGGTGGCGAGTATGCATCGATTACAGAAAACTCAACGCCGCAACACGGAAGGATCACTTTCCGCTACCTTTCATTGACCAGATGCTTGAACGATTGGCCGAACACGAGTACTACTGCTTTCTTGATGGCTACTCCGGCTATAATCAAATTCCCATCGCCGAAAAAGACCAGGACAAGACCACTTTCACTTGTCCTTTCGGCACGTTTGCATATCGTCGCATGCCCTTTGGGTTATGCAATGCGCCCGCTACCTTCCAGCGGTGTATGATGGGAATCTTCTCAGACATGGTGGAAAAATTTCTGGAGATCTTCATGGATGATTTCTCCATCTTCGGCGACTCCTTCAACGAGTGTTTGCTGCATCTTGACGCTGTCCTTACCCGATGTAAGGACAAGAATCTCACTTTGAATTAGGAGAAGTGCCACTTCATGGTGCGCGAAGGTATTGTCTTAGGACATATCATCTCGCAAAATGGCATAGAGGTTGACAAAGCAAAGATTGAGGTCATTTCCAATCTCCCTCCTCCCCGATGCGTCAGAGATATCCGAGCCTTCCTTGGCCATGCCGGTTTCTATAGATGGTTCCTCAAGGACTTTAGCAAGATTGCTAGGCCCTTGACTCTTTTGCTGGCCAAGGATACGCCATTCGACTTTAACTCGAGCTGTGTGACTGCATTCGAGTCATTGAAAAGATCACTCACTTCTGCTCCCGTTCTTTCTTCGCCTGACTGGACGCACCCATTTGAGATTATGTGCGATGCATCCGACTTTGCCATTGGTGCTGTCCTTGGACAACACATCAACAAGATGCCACACGTAATCTATTATGCGAGCCGAACCCTGAACGATGCCCAACTCAATTATACAACAACTGAGAAGGAATTCTTGGCTGTTGTATTTGCTTTAGAAAAGTTCAGGCCCTACCTCATCGGCTCTCCAGTCATTGTCTACACAGACCATTCTGCTCTGCGCCATCTTTTTGCGAAGAAAGATGCAAAATCTCGGTTAATACGTTGGATCCTCTTGCTTCAAGAGTTTGACCTTGTCATTAAGGACAAACGAGGATGTGAAAACGTAGTTGCCGACCATCTCTCACGACTTCCTTCTTCGCCTTCGCTTCCAATTCCGATCAACGACGTTTTCCCGGATGAACAGCTCTTGACAGTGTCTTGCGAACCCTGGTTCGTAGATATTGTGAACTATTTGGCCACGGGATTACTACCAACTGAATGGTCAAGTCAGGACAGACTTCGCTTCTTATCCCAAGTAAAACACTTTTACTGGGACGAACCCTATTTGTTCAAGTACTGTCCCGACCAGATTATTCGTCGGTGTGTCCCTGACGAGGAATTCAAGAGTGTGCTGTCATTTTGCCACGATCAAGCATGTGGCGGGCATTTTGGCCCCAGAAAGACAGCTGAGAAGATCCTGCAATGTGGTTTCTACTGGCCACAACTCTTCAAAGACGCTCATGATTATTGCAAGACTTGCTTCCGGTGCCAACACTTGGGCCGGATATCCCGGAGGAACGAGATGCCGCTCCAACCAATCTTGGTTGTGGAGATTTTCGATGTTTGGGGGATAGATTTCATGGGACCGTTTCCCAGCTCTTTCGGGAACTTGTACATCCTTCTCGCTGTTGATTACGTCTCTAAATAGGTCGAGACTGTGCCCAGCCGGACTAACGACAACAAGGTTTTCGTTAGGTTTCTTAAAGAAAACATTTTCTCCCGTTTTGGGCACCCCCGAGCGATCATTAGCGACAATGGAAGTCATTTCTACAACAAAACTTTCGAGGCCTTGATGCGGAAATATTCCATTAATCATAAGCTCTCTACGCCCTATCACCCCCAAACCTGCGGGCAGGCCGAAGTTTCAAATCGGCAAATCAAGCAGATTCTGGAGAAGACGGTTTCCAAGAACCGTAAGGATTGGTCGCTGAAACTCACTGATGCCTTTTGGGCATTTCGAACCGCTTATAAGACCGATCTTGGCATATCTTCCTATCGGCTTGTGTATGGAAAAGCTTGCCACCTACCTGTCGAAATAGAGCATCGCGCATTTTGGGCGATAAAGGAGCTGAATCTATCTCTCGAAGATGCGGGCAGCCATCGAAAGCTGCAGTTGAACGAATTAAGCGAGCTTAAGGATGAGGCTTACGATAACGCGGTTGTCGTTAAGAACCGAACGAAGGTGTTTCACGATAAACACCTTTTGCGCAAAACCTTCATACCTGGTCAGCAGGTACTGCTTTACGACACCCGACTGCACTTCCATCCAGGAAAGCTCAGATCTCGCTGGAAAGGGACGTATTTTGTGCGGAATGTGTATCCGCATGGCGCTGTGGATTTGGAGAATCCAAAGGACGGTTCATTTTTCAAAGTGAACGGACACCGACTAAAACTGTACCTTAGCGCCGAACCAACAGAGGAGCTCCTGGTCTTACAGGAGCCGGTTTACCCTGCATAATCTTCCTCTGCCTACCTCTAAACTTCGGTTATCCAGCCAAGAACAGTGGACACTGTTCCAAATAAGTTTGGGAGTATGTATATACCATTTTGTACATTTTTGTGGATATTCTTTTTCTTTTCCTTTTTAAAAAAAAAAACAAAAACAAAAAAAATGTGTGTATAGCTAACCGACAATTTTGACCCTGCAAATGATCTCTTCATGCAATGACAGTGAGGACACTGTCCAGTTTAAGTTTGGGGGTAAGCTCGGTACGCATTTCTTACCTTCGCATTCATATGTATATTTTGCATCTGCATATTAAAATTCATAAAATCCATAAAAATCTGAAAAATTCCTAAAAACATAAAAACTTTTTGTCAAGTTAGCTAGTGGGAGAACTCTGACTCAACATTTCGACGGTTTTGTTTGATAAAATAAAAATAACTAAATCTTATCTTTAGATTTTGAAAACCTGAAAGATAACTCTCCTTTGAAGTTAACTATAGCCGATATACGTCTTTACATCACACTACACGTGTCGTGAGTTTTTGGGAATTAGATGACAAGTCTTTTATGTCAAAAAACTTTTAAATGGATCAATGATTTTCTGAGGATCAAATAGGTTTGTTCTGAAATAAGTAATATCAAGAATAGTTTATGAAGTAAGTGAATATGAAGGAATGTTATTGATGCCTTAATTGGAACTAAGTCTGAAAAATAACCCATCTGAAACTTGATTGGAATGATTACACACCGAACCCACTAAACACGTCTTTTATCCAAAAAAAATAATAATTGAACTGCCGGTTATATCTCCGTTCGTATTAAATCATCATGATTTTCACGCCAAACTGTCTTTTGTTTTTGGACCTAGGTAACTTGAGTAATTAAGTCCGTTGGGGTGTTTCTACACCTAATGCCCTAAAACCAACTGGTTTGGGTGCATTGGCCCAAAGCTCGCTAAGAAGCCTAGAAAGTCCAGTTTAAAACAAAGTCAAGCAAGTGTTCTCTCCGAGTTAAAATTCCTAACGGTTCTTTGTGTGAGAGTAATCTTGATAAAAGACAGGCTTTTATAAAAAAAAATTTAACGGAGATATGAAGGTTTTATTCTATGATAAAGACTATTGCATGTTCACAGAGGTGTGTATGAAATGAAAACAAGAAAAAGGTGGAGTGAAAAATAAGACCTAGTTTCCTGTTAAGAAAGATAGAAACTCTAAAGTTGAAACTTTACTGAAAAACGAAACTTGAAAAATGCTTAACTCTTTATAAAACTTATGTGATCCTTTCAAAAATTTTATCTGGGCTTTATTGTGTGACATGATGACGTAAATCGATCCTTCTGGAAACTTAACGACCCTATTTGCACTGCACATAAAGACATATAAAATCTGTAGTTAAATAAGAAGCGAGGTGTGAAAAATAAAGGTTCGATAGTCTAGACTTAGGATAATAGAATTGTTATTTTCTGAAACAAAACTTTAGGGTTTGAATCTTAGTTATTTTACAAAACCAACTTGACCGGATTTTGTGGGTAGTATCCGCTGAAAACCCTCAGGAGACAACACTCCTCATACTAGGGACACCTAGAGGTTTAACGGCTTGTTGCACATTCTCAGTGCAATCGCGTTCCCTGCGAAAGTGAGGTTAGGAAATTTTTTGTGAATAAATTGGCTTTGCTCGGGACGAGCAAAATGATAAGTTTGGGGGTATTTGTTCATATCAGATTTTTGCATTTTCATACCGCCCAATTTTTATCACACTGCATATCGGTAGGTACTCTTGAGCCGTGTTTGCTAGTCAATTGCAGGATACAGGTTTTCGGCTCTAAAACGGTGAAATTCATGGAAAAACACGACAAAATCCGGGTTCCTGCCAATCACAGATAAAACACGGATCTCCGCTCTTTATCCGTCTGTTGCCACACACCAGTTTAAGAGACAAAATGGCAAATCGATGTCATTTTCATGCACAAGGCTCTATGGCAACACAAGATCCAAGAAATCTATGCGGAGCTCGAGGAAATCATGACAAAAAGATCCACATCCAATCACCTTTTGACTTGCTGAAATTCTGGACAACTTGTGGAGAGATTCTGAGAAAAAAAGTGTACCAAACTGATCCAAACATCAACACTAAGAAGTACAAAAAATACGAGGATCCAACTCCTCTAAAGCGCCGCGGTTCCCCGGCATTAGCATACTTAGGCCGCGGAACCGCGGCCGTACGGTCTCCTCAGTTGACGAAACTTCAGGGTTATTTTGGTCTTTTCATGTAGAGGCAGAATTTTGCCCTAGATTTCCAGTTCCCTGCCTATAAATAGCCCAGAACCTTGTGAAGCCAGGGGTGCTTAATCTTGTATTTTTCTATGTTTTAGAATACTTGTTCTTCTTCCTCTTCTCATCTCTTCTCCATTGAAAAACTTGTAGTGAGCTTTTGTGAGTGAAGAATGATGAATAAAGAAGTTCATTTTGTTATTATACTTGCCTTGTTCTAGTTATGTTAATTGCTTGTAATCTTTAATTGATAGTTAGTTGTTGTTATTTCTTGTTGTTTCTTTCTTTTCTCTCTTCCTTTATCCTTAAACAACCATGATGCTTACGCTTGATCCTTGCCGAGGTGAGGTCGCAAATAGCTAGTTGTTATCTTCTAATCTCCTTCTTTCTATCTTCCTCTTTTGTTTTATTTTCTTTTCCGTATTATGGATGAGTAGTTCCCAACTTGTTAGGGTAGGATAAGGGAAGTTTGAGAGAAGGAAATCTCTCTCACTCTTTCCTTGCCCAACATCTTAAATCGACTCCCGTTAATTGAACCACAATCCGCTCCTTACGGCACCCTATCCTACATGATAGCGGTGATTCCGTAGTGAGACCGATTGTGGTTGAATTAACCGGAGGTTATGGCTAAGAGCCAAGAACGGACGGACAAGCACCAAAAGGAAGAACTTAAGCGTTGGAAAACCTAGCTTATACTCGCAAGTTCCTTCCTAGTCGTGCTAATCCCCGTTGTTGCCGATTACCGTAACACCGATATTAAGAGTGGCAACGAAAGAAGTGAGCGACTCCTAACTCAAACTAACCTAATCCTAACCCTAACAAGCTCTCTTTACATATCATTCTAAGACTTAGTTAATCACAAACAAATCTGGAAAATTGGACTTAACTCGTTAAAGCACATAGAAAAAGATTCCCATCTCCCTGCGGACGACCCGTACTCAACCGGCTAGCTACAAGCGAAACCGTTTTGATTGCGGTAATTAACTAAAGTTGAACACGCAGAATCTGTAACAATCACTGCCTCCCCCTAGCTCTGTCAGACCTCAGCCTATGGGACTGATTCGGGCCTCGAGTCCCCCTATGGGGATAGGGAGGCCCTGCGTCTACACGAAATATCAAGACAATCAATATTAAGACAAAGTTGTATTAAGAAATCAAGGTTAAACGAAAATTCAAGTGTGATATATACCTCCGGTGACTATCGCACGAGCCTGGGCCCGGGTAGCAGCACGAGCGGGACGATAGTTCCTCCGGTGAGGAACAACCGGGGTCCCGGATGCGGACGCATCCCCTCCAACTATAAAATAAACATCGACGCTAAATTTCCATGAAGTTCATATTTATTCTATAGAGCATATGTAAAATGAATAAATATTTTAAATTTATTCATACTAACCTGCAGACGATGCGGATGGTATGGAAGCGGCAGGAGTGGCCCCTGCGGAAGATGTGGACGCACCACTTATAATTAGACAATTAAAAATAGATTATATAAGTAATTGCAAAAAAAATGTGTAGATCAATAATATAACGTTCTAAATCAATATGCATGCACTATAGGATATATAAACATACCTGCAGGTGCGGTGGTGTCACCACCTACAGCTAGACAATAATAAAAATTGCTAAGTAAGAGCAAAAGGAATGTGTGTATTTATGATATAGCATTCTAAATCAATATACATGCACTATATGATATAGAAACATACCTGGAGGAGCGGGAATGGCCTTTGTCCCAGATGTGGACGCATCACCAACAACTAGACAATCAAACATTGACAATATAAGTAATTTTGACATAAATAGGCATGAATATCTGTAATATTACATTCAAAAGGGATATGCGTGCAATATACCTGGATGTGTGGCAAAATCCACACGGAAGCAGGCATCTGAAGGGGTCTCCGATCTGGGTGCAAGACCGGCCTTCTGAAGCTCCCTACGGAGCTCTCCGGGCGGCAGAACCGCTCTGCCTCTGCCTCCGCCTCTGCCTCTGCCTCTGCCGCGGCTGGAGCTCCTGTCGCCCCTCGCTGCTCCCGACATCGTCATCAAATCTAGATAAACGGTTCGTGAACGCATTAGACAATCATTAAAAGTATTGACTATATATGTATAGAGCGTAAAATGTGAAGTAATAATAGATAATCATTTCAAAGCTGTGAAACAACGTTGAAATGAACATCTAATCTATCTTTGTACATGGAGAACCAGCGGAAAGGTACCGATGAAATATCTTGAAACGGATGAAAACACAAGTGAATGAAGGCGTTTGCTTTATACATTCTTAACTTGTCCACACGGGACAAATCTATGGGTTACCATACGATTGAATTTTCTCGTCGCGTAGACTATACGACGGTTGTTAGTATCGAGCTATACTGTCCGATATTTAACAACCTTCGTATAGTTCTAGGTCACGACGAGCATCGCACGTATGTTAACCGATAGACGGGGACTAAGTGGCGCTTTTAGTTTCATATATGAGTATCGATGAGAATATGGAGGTTTCATATTATCATATATTGGTTTTAACCCGAACATCTCGAATCGCTCTCTAATTATGCGTTTGTTGTGTATTCTTGTTTTATATGTGTGTTCCGGCTGTCGGGGGTAGGCTTCTATCCCATTAAGAATGTATAGAGCGAACACCCATCACTTGTGCTTTCAACCGTTTCGAGTAAATTTCGGCAGAACCTCCCCGCTGTTCTCCGAGTACACTGTAATAGAATAGATAATCATTTCAAAACTGTGAAACAACGTTGAAATGAACATCTAATCTATCTTTGTACACGGAGAACCAGCGGAAAGGTACCGACGAAATATCTCGAAACGGATGAAAACACAAGTGAATGAAGGCGTTTGCTTTATACATTCTTAACTTGTCCACACGGGACAAATATATGGGTTACCATACGATTGAATTTTCTCGTCGCGTAGACTATACGACGGTTGTTAGTATCGAGCTATACTGTCAGATATTTAACAACCTTCGTATAGTTCTAGGTCACGACGAGTATCGCACGTATGTTAACCGATAGACGGGGACTAAGTGGCGCTTTTAGTTTCATATATGAGTATCGATGAGAATATGAAGGTTTCATATTATCATATATTGGTTTTAACCCGAACATCTCGAATCGCTCTCTAATTATGCGTTTGTTGTGTATTCTTGTTGTATGTGTGTGTTCCGGCTGTCGGGGGTAGGCTTCTATCCCATTAAGAATGTATAGAGCGAACACCCATCACTTGTGCTTTCAACCGTTTCGAGTAAATTTTGGCAGCACCTCCCCGCTGTTCTCCGAGTACACTGTAATAGAATAGATAATCATTTCAAAGCTGTGAAACAACGTTGAAATGAACATCTAATCTATCTTTGTACACGGAGAACCAGCGGAAAGGTACCGACGAAATATCTCGAAACGGATGAAAACACAAGTGAATGAAGGCGTTTGCTTTATACATTCTTAACTTGTCCACACGGGACAAATCTATGGGTTACCATACGATTGAATTTTCTCGTCGCGTAGACTATACGACGGTTGTTAGTATCGAGCTATACTGTCCGATATTTAACAACCTTCGTATAGTTCTAGATCACGACGAGCATTGCACGTATGTTAACCGATAGACGGGGACTAAGTGGCGCTTTTAGTTTCATATATGAGTATCGATGAGAATATGAAGGTTTCATATTATCATATATTGGTTTTAACCCGAACATCTCGAATCACTCTCTAATTATGCGTTTGTTGTGTATTCTTGTTGTATGTGTGTGTTCCGGCTGTCGGGGGTAGGCTTCTATCCCATTAAGAATGTATAGAGCGAACACCCATCACTTGTGCTTTCAACCGTTTCGAGTAAATTTCGGCAGCACCTCCCCGCTGTTCTCCGAGTACACTGTAATAGAATAAATAATCATTTCAAAGCTGTGAAACAACGCTGAAATGAACATCTAATCTATCTTTGTATAAGGAGAACCAGCGGAAAGGTACCGACGAAATATCTCGAAACGGATGAAAACACAAGTGAATGAAGGCGTTTGCTTTATACATTCTTAACTTGTCCACACGGGACAAATCTATGGGTTACCATACGATTGAATTTTCTCGTCGCGTAGACTATACGACGGTTGCTAGTATCGAGCTATACTGTCCGATATTTAATAACCTTCGTATAGTTCTAGGTTACGACGAGCATCGCACGTATGTTAACCGATAGACGGGGACTAAGTGGCGCTTTTAGTTTCATATATGAGTATCGATGAGAATATGAAGGTTTCATATTATCATATATTGGTTTTAACCCGAACATCTCGAATCGCTCTCTAATTATGCGTTTGTTGTGTATTCTTGTTGTATGTGTGTGTTCCGGCTGTCGGGGGTAGGCTTCTATCCCATTAAGAATGTATAGAGCGAACACCCATCACTTGTGCTTTCAACCGTTTCGAGTAAATTTCGGCAGCACCTCCCCGCTGTTCTCCGAGTACACTGTAATAGAATAGATAATCATTTCAAAGCTGTGAAACAACGTTGAAATGAACATCTAATCTATCTTTGTACACGGAGAACCAGCGGAAAGGTACCGACGAAATATCTCGAAACGGATGAAAACACAAGTGAATGAAGGCGTTTGCTTTATACATTCTTAACTTGTCCACACGGGACAAATCTATGGGTTACCATACGATTGAATTTTCTCGTCGCGTAGACTATACGACGGTTGTTAGTATCGAGCTATACTGTCCGATATTTAACAACCTTCGTATAGTTCTAGGTTACGACGAGTATCGCACGTATGTTAACCGATAGACGGGGACTAAGTGGCGCTTTTAGTTTCATATATGAGTATCGATGAGAATATGAAGGTTTCATATTATCATATATTGGTTTTAACCCGAACATCTCGAATCGCGCTCTAATTATGCATTTGTTGTGTATTCTTGTTGTATGTGTGTGTTCCGGCTGTCGGGAGTAGGCTTCTATCCCATTAAGAATGAATAGAGCGAACACCCATCACTTGTGCTTTCAACCGTTTCGAGTAAATTTCGGCAGCACCTCCCCGCTGTTCTCCGAGTACACTGTAATAGAATAGATAATCATTTCAAAGCTGTGAAACAACGTTGAAATGAACATCTAATCTATCTTTGTACACGGAGAACCAGCGGAAAGGTACCGACGAAATATCTCGAAACGGATGAAAACACAAGTGAATGAAGGCGTTTGCTTTATACATTCTTAACTTGTCCACACGGGACAAATCTATGGGTTACCATACGATTGAATTTTCTCGTCGCATAGACTATACGACGGTTGTTAGCATCGAGCTATACTGTCCGATATTTAACAACCTTCGTATAGTTCTAGGTCACGACGAGCATCGCACGTATGTTAACCGATAGACGGGGACTAAGTGGCGCTTTTAGTTTCATATATGAGTATCGATGAGAATATGAAGGTTTCATATTATCATATATTGGTTTTAACCCGAACATCTCGAATCGCTCTCTAATTATGCGTTTGTTGTGTATTCTTATTGTATGTGTGTGTTCCGGCTGTCGGGGGTAGGCTTCTATCCCATTAAGAATGTATAGAGCGAACACCCATCACTTGTGCTTTTGAACCGTTTCGAGTAAATATCGGCAGCACCTCCCCGTTGTTCTCCAAGTACACTGTAATAGAATAGATAATCATTTCAAAGCTGTGAAATAACGTTGAAATGAACATCTAATCTATCTTTGTACACGGAGAACCAGCGGAAAGGTACCGACGAAATATCTCGAAACGGATGAAAACACAAGTGAATGAAGGCGTTTGCTTTATACATTCTTAACTTGTCCATACGGGACAAATCTATGGGTTACCATACGATTGAATTTTCTCGTCGCGTAGACTATACGATGGTTGTTAGTATCGAGCTATACTGTCCGATATTTAACAACCTTCGTATAGTTTTAGGTCACGACGAGTATCGCACGTATGTTAACCGATAGACGGGGACTAAATGGCGCTTTTAGTTTCATATATGAGTATCGATGAGAATATGAAGGTTTCATATTATCATATATTGGTTTTAAGCCGAACATCTCGAATCGCTCTCTAATTATGCGTTTGTTGTGTATTCTTGTTGTATGTGTATGTTCCGGCTGTCGGGGGTAGGCTTCTATCCCATTAAGAATGTATAGAGCGAACACCCATCACTTGTGCTTTCAACCGTTTCGAGTAAATTTCGGCAGCATCTCCCCGCTGTTCTCCGAGTACACTGTAATAGAATAGATAATCATTTCAAAGCTGTGAAACAACGTTGAAATGAACATCTAATCTATCTTTGTACACGGAGAACCAGCGGAAAGGTACCGACGAAATATCTCGAAACGGATGAAAACACAAGTGAATGAAGGCGTTTGCTTTATACATTCTTAACTTGTCCACACGGGACAAATCTATGGGTTACCATACGATTGAATTTTCTCGTCGTGTAGACTATACGACGGTTGTTAGTATCGAGCTATACTGTCCGATATTTAACAACCTTCGTATAGTTCTACGTCACGACGAGCATCACACGTATGTTAACCGATAGACGGGGATTAAGTGGCGCTTTTAGTTTCATATATGAGTATCGATGAGAATATGAAGTTTTCATATTATCATCGAGTATCATATATTGGTTTTAATTTAAATATCTTGAATCACTCTCTAATTATGCGTTTGTTGTGCATTCGTGTTATATGTGTAACATGATTTTAAATCATTGAGATCAAGATTGATAGAACTGATCATCCTATATTGCAATATCATTCATCAACCAAAAACTATTATTGCAATGACATTCATCTATAACAATCAACAATTAAAACTACAAATGTAGGATACTGATATCATAAAGCGTTATACGCAACATATGAATTCACATGACTGAAACATGCATCAAAAAAATATGTTCATCCAAAAGAAATGCCACTGTCAACAAATATAGACAAAGGATTATTATATTAACTATGAAACATATTAGAAAAAGGATAGAAGTTCAAGATGTTAATAACACGATGATAATCAAAGCAGTTGCGTACAGATGCTAAAACCGAATATGTGACACAATATTCTTGTAAAGATAGACATGTATTAAAAGAGGAGACGCCCAAGTAAAATCCATAACTAAATCCCTATTTTGCCCTTCCTTTTCTTCAAATCAGAAATGTGTCTTTTTTTTGCAATTATATATAGCTAAAATAAAGAAGGTCCTAAAATTCTAAGCATTTCCAATTACAACGGCCCATCCTCAAAATCCAGAATTTTATGAGCATCTTATGCAATTAGCAAACATATTCAACCGAAAACACCCACAAAATTTCCACCAGACTACAAATCCTTTGCATACTCAAACCCCAACCAGATCAAATTAAGGGACTACTCAGACCCACAGTTTAAATCAATCAAAAATATCCAAAATCAGACACGGGGTCTTTGGATACCTACCAAATGCCATGTCCGATGACTCCAAAAACAAAACCCCAACATGCCCAACGGCTAAAAGTTCCACAAAACAGTCTCCGTTTCCAAGAAAATTTGAGAATGACAAATAAAATTATTAATTAAACTGGGCTTTACCCACATTATTAGTCCAGTTTCCAACACCTTCTCAAACTAGACACATTTTCCTCTTATGATTATCATCAACATTTCAATTAACGAGCTTAATGCTAATTAGAATGGAAATTAACTTAGACCCTGAAATCCAAAACCCCAACCCCAACCCCAACCCTAACCCTAACCCTAACCCCAACCCCAACAGCAACCCCCTGCCGAACCCTAACCCCAACCGCAGCCCCAGCCCCAACCCTAACGCTAACCGCAGCCCGAGCCCGAGCCCCAACCCCAACCACAGCCCTAGCCGCAGCCCGAGCCCGAGCCCCAACCCCAACCACAGCCCTAGCCGCAGCCCGAGCCCGAGCCCCAACCCTAACCACAGCCCTAGCCGCAGTCTGAGCCCCAGCCCCAACCCTAGCCCTAGCCCCAGCCCGCAGCCCCAGCCCCACCCCCAATCAAAAATTTGAGTAATTGAAGATTTTCTTACCTGTGCAGAGGCGACGACGAGAACTCCGATGAGCCGGCGCTGGCGACGACGAAAGCAGGCGGTGGCTACGACGAAAGAAGGCGGTGGCTACGACGAATCGGCGGCGCTGGCGATGACGAGAACGACAAGAACGACGATCGATCGGCGGGAACGAGGGTTTGGAAATTTTTTGTTCGCACGAGAATTGGGAATAATGAGCGTAGGGATCGATCTGAGCTTTTAACTTAAATCCCTATTTAGATGCCCTTACGGATAAGTCCGTAGGTTCTTGGTTTGCGGCTCCGTAGGGGCAAACAACAATTTAAGATTTAATAATTTTTATATAAATATGTAAGGACCGTAGGGGCAACCATCTAGCCCTACGGACTAATCCGTAGGGCCAAAATAAATCTGCCCCTACGGATTTCAATATCCGTAGGGGCAACCCCCTATTGTAGTAGTGTTAAGAATGGAGGATTTTTCTCCTTTTTTCTTTGTTTTTAAAAAAAGAAGAGGGTGGCTTCTAACCAAATCTATTTGCATTATATATACTAGAATTTATGCACGTGCGTTGCACGTGTTAGTTTAAAAAAATTGAGAAGGAAAGAGAGGGGGGGAGAGATGTGGAGGGTTCTAGAATGTGGAGAGTTCTAGAGTTTTATTTATTTATTTATTTAAAAAAAAGGGGATTGATGATGTGGAGGGTTTTAGATAAACAATTAATTGTATTTTGGGAGGAAAGAGAGAGAGATGATGTGGAGGGCTTAAGAGGTGAGAGAGATGATGTGGTGAGTTTGAGAGGTGGTGATTTTTCTCATTTTTTCGTTTTTTGTAGAAAAAAGGAAAAGGGCGGAGTTCTAACCAAGAGTATTTGCATTATATATAGAGATTATTGCATTATATATAGAGATTATATATATATATATATATATATATATATATATATATATATATATATATATATCGGGAGAGATAATATGGAAGGTTCTAGATAAACAATTAATTATTTTTTTAGGAGAGAGAGAAAGTGAGATGACGTGGAGGACTTAAGAGGTGAGAGTGATGATGTGGAAGGCTTGAGAGATGAGAATTTTTCTCATTTTTCTAGTAAAAAGAAAAAGGGTGGATCTCTAACCAAGGGTATTTGCATTATATATAGAGATTATATATAGAGATTATTGCATTATATATAGATATTATGTATAGAAGAATATATATATATATATATATATATATATATATATATATATATATATATATATATAGAGAGAGAGAGAGAGAGAGAGAGAGAGAGAGAGAGATGATATGGAAGGTTCTAGATAAACAATTAATTATTTTTTTAGGGGAGAGAGAGAAAGTGAGATGACGTGGAAGGCTTGAGAGGTGAGAGTGATGATGTGGAGGGCTTGAGAGATGAGAATTTTTCTTATTTTTCTAGAAAAAAGAAGAAGGGTGGATCTCTAACCAAGGGTATTTGCACTATATATATATATATATATATATATATATATATATATATATATATATAGTAGTAGTAGTGATAGATAGATATTCTAGGAGGATAGTTGGTGGAATATTTTTAGGTCATCTTAATAGTCATATGTATTCTAGATATATCTATTAGTGACTAACATGCTCACCATGTATGCATGAATGATTTATTATCTAACTTGGTTCCAAATTGCATCTATATAGTTTGCAACATTATTATAGAATTATAGAAAATATAAAAGACAATGATTGTTTGGTAAACATTGTTCTACTTAAATAAAATAACTGCTTAGCATCCTTCAAATTCTAAATTTGGGGGAAGTCCAGAAGGAGAAAGAATCTAGAAATTTCAATCTTAAACTAGTAAAAGTATTTGTTCGTAGTTTAGTTTTGCTCAAATGTACATCTTTTGTTATTATGTTAGATGTTTAAACAATAAGGATTAGCATATCGTACACTTTAGAAAAAGATCGTATTACGTGGTGCATGTATACGTATCTGAATCCGTGCTGCTTAGAATATATGTATAGAAATAGGATTTTTTTTTAAAAAATCTCAATTCAAGTTATTCTGGAGAGTTACCATACATGTCTATCGATTATTTAGTATTTCAAGCATTAGCTTCCCCTTTAGCTGAACTCATGGCGTTTTTACTATTTTTTGGCAATTGCTACTTCAACTTCTATTTACAATAGAGTTTTACTTTCGATGGATCTTTGGTTCCTTTTTCTTAGCAACTAGCATTTGTCATCCTAACTATCCCTTTCAAATCAGATCCTCCTATATCATCCAGGCCTAGCCTGTGCATATGTTAAATACTTAAATGTTGGTGTTAATCTTCTTTTCCCCTTTCATTCCCTCCACAGAGTCACATGATACTTGATTTATTTGTCTATAACTTTGAGAGCATAATTAAACTGTTCCAAATTGATCAATCAAATTCTTAAGTATGTAACACTATTACGTACTTTAGCTATTACCTTGGACAACCTGGAACTCATATCTTGCACTATGATGTGAATATGTGATGTTTCTAAGAATTATATGGTTGCTTGAGAATTGTATAGTGGTATGATATTGATGATAGTTTTGATGCATGCTGTATAAAAGGAGAATAAATAATTGGACCTTCAGTAAAACTTTCCTTTGAAAGAAAATCACACTTCATTCTATCAGAAAAGAGGTTAATTGATTTTTGGGTTGTCGAAATTGAATGTGGGCTGTAATAAAAGCATAGTTCACAAGGAAGCTGGAAGAGAGTCCCAATCTCTTGAAAGGGGACTGGCCTATTTTCTGTTGCTATCTTTACTTGCAATATCTTTACTTGTCACATTCTATGACATGAACCATTGTATGGCAAGTATCTTCTCTATGATCTTGGTAATTGGATACCGGTGTTCTAACCGTTAGTAAATTATGTCGGATGTTGGCCGATATGTACAATATAGAGAAGATACCATAATTTATCAATTAATTATCATGTTATCGATCTGGAAAAAATGTCAACCGACCGCATGTCGGAACATTGATATTGGGTCAAAAGTCGCTAATTTTCTGTTATGTTTTATTTTGGGTATATAGGTACTAATTCATACCCGATCCACAATTTACCAAATCCAATAGTTATAAGTAGCAGACCCGATTCTTTATTCTCAAACCGTCATTAATGAATCATCGAGAAAACCCTAGATCCGAGCGCCTCTCCTCTTTTCTTCCAGGATACATTTTTTCCGGTTCAATGATACTTGTCAAGGCAAACATAGTTTATGCAAATGCCCTGTGTGAACTGAACCATAAGTCGACATAATTGGGAGTTGTTAAGAAAAATGACATTGATTAGTTTGATTGGATAAGTATAAAAGGCTGATTTGTCTTTCCATTTCCCAAAAGAAATTAGGGCAAATCACAAATTCCATAGTCTCTATCTTTCCAAAGAGCTAAGAGACAAATGTGTTCAAATTGGCTGACATGCTCTTGTGCCATTCACAAGCGAGATATAAGGACCAGAAGCCAGCTCAGGGATAAGTTGTTCGGGAGCATTTCTTTAGGTTGTCTCTAGTCTCAGCACTGCATTATTGTTGGATCATGCTTCATTCCTGCATTGAATTTGTTTGGAGCTTGTAGTACTAGGAGACGGATGAAAAGTTACCTTTCTAAGATAAGCTCTAATTCAACTGAAACCATTTCCAAGTATTTGACTAATTTTTCTGTGTAAAGTGTAGACGTTCATCACTCCATCAATGGAAGGAACTTGCTGTGAATTGATGTCATAGAATTATTTCAGTTTGGGTCCACACTATACCCTTTTGCATCTGGACCATAGCTTCCCTAGTGAAAACATGCTTTCTGTAGGAAGAATGTAACAATCCAACAAAAGGACAGATTGCTTGGCTGTGCTTTGTACAATTGAATTCGGATCTGAACTCAAAACTTTCAATGGCCCTCACACTCCATTTTCCCTAACTGGGTCTTTTGCTATGCATCACTTGGAATAGTTTGTGGTCCATTTTGCCAAATCCATGCTGCATGGTCCAACCATACCTAACTGGCTATCGATTCACTGTCAAAATGTTATAATTTAAAAGGTCGGGTTAATATATTGCACAAAAACCCCAGCAGTTTACCTTGTATAGGGGCCATACCCCAGATGCTTTACTAGCACAAACACCACTCTGCTCATAAAACCTTAATATCAACACTCAACAACCCTAAACACCTCAAATGATTGTCTAATATAATTCTAGAGCATGTATGTGCTGTTGAAGGTTGAATTTGAGGATGGTTTTAAATATCGGATATCGGAATCGTATCAGACTCATGCTTGCATATCGCCTATATACATCGGGCGATATTATATAGCTTTTATCGTATCGCAAGTGGTCCCAAAACGATATGTCGGCCTGTATAAGGGCATATATGACCTATATTTGATTCGCTTTTTTGAGCTTTTTCAAGGGTTTGGATCAATAAGAAGAGGGGGTGTTTGCACAATTAGGTCAACTTTCAATGTCCCTCACACTCTATAAGAAATATGCTATACAGGATAAATTGCAGAGGGGTTGTGTGCAGTTGATATCCATATCCTTTAGAAGTTTGATCTCCAAATTAATATTTACTTAGATAATTGGATTTAACCTATCTCTCACATGGTTTATTGGATGGTTCCAATGCTCCAAAGGAATAGACAAAGATAACTGGGTGTCTTCTGTTAACTACAGCCCATCGGCATTGGATCTGGTTCCCAATCTTCCTCCTAACACCTGACCCTGAGACAGTCTCTTATTTAACCTTTTTCGGGTGCGGATCTCTAAGGATCATTTTCATTTATCTTCTCCTGATGAAGCCAGATACATCACGCTCGCTTGCGGTCAACATACTAAAATGTGGTCCTGAACTTTTAATGTGCCCATTAATCTTTTATTAGATCGATAGTGAATTGGTTAACTCTTTAGGTTAAAAAAACACTGTTGCATTGAGATAAAATAGGGTTCTGATAACGATCTGTCTGCTAACTCCTCCTTGTTTTATATAATAGATGCATATGGAGCCATCTATTGATGTGAATACGTCTATAATAGGTCATGCATGAATTTTAAGGACCAATGGTAGTTCTGCAAGCTAGTGAGAAATGTGATCTCCCTGTACCTTGCCATGGTTTCGTTGATTATTTTACTCTCTTAGCAATGTGGGTAAACTTTCCACATAAATTTATAAATTTGGTGTTCGGATTAATTGCCGGGGTAGATTATATTAAAGATATAATCTGAATATGTTGTATTGTGAAAGTAATCAATATATTTGCTCCATGCGTACCATGCTAGTTATTGTGATGGGGGCAGTCATTCTTTTATGCAAGAAAGCAATATGTTGAGAGAAGCAATATCTTCTTATATACTTACGAGGGGGTGGGGGGTTATCACAGCCTATTCTTTCTTAAGTCTGCTGCTAAATGTAAGGTATTAAGAAGGTGATGTCAAATCAGATTGTGATATATATAATCTACAATCAAGAATAAATTGATTATTTTAAACATTAGTTCAAAGCATTCCATTGAGAGTTTACAACAAATTAAAGAGTATTTTCAGCATATTTCCATCATTTCCACTTTAGATGCAAAAATCTATACTGCTGTCTTTTAGAAATATGTTCTTGTCATGCTTAAGGACTGCAGATACACATACTAAGCTGCATGAATGTTTGACTAACAATGTTTTGGCAACTATGCATTTTATTGACCTTTTAAGCAAATACCACACTGATTGTGAATTCTATTGTGCTCTAAGAATCCATCTTAATCTAGATTGAGTATAATTTTAGCACCTTCTCTTCTTTCTCTTATTCTGTTTAATTTTCGATATCGGGTTGAGTTTAATTTCGCCACGTTCATGTGGAAATGGGTTTTGTTTGTGATGCTGATTAGATTGTTGCAATAAAAAAGATTAAGGACATCAGCTTTGATTATATTGTACCACATGACATTAAATTAATCATGTCTGCAGAGGTTAAGATGGCAATGTTTGGATTATCTAGATTATATAACGAGGTTAACGGAGTAAATGTGTCATGGGGGGAGGAGGGGATTTCCTCCTATGGTGTTGGAAAATGTATCCTTCATGAATTTTTTCGACGATCGGCATACATTACGTCCATTTTTATCATCTAAGATGTGGATACACAAAATTTCATGTGATTATATCATTTTTTCACCGTTGATTTAGTTGGTGCAAAATTAATGGTTTACCGACAATAGAAATTTTTACATTTCTAATTCAACGGTGAAAAAATGGTGGAATCATATGAAATTTGGTGTGTGCACATCTTAGAAGATAACGATGATGATGATGGATGTTGATCGTAAGAAAAAAATGATGAAAATTGTATTTTTTGCGATACCATGGCCTCTTTCCTCTATTATTCTCTTATATAATTCTCCACTACAGGAGGAAACATTTAAAATTGTGCTTTAGGAAAGAGGATCAAAAAAATATATAGGCTTCCTGCTTGTGCGCTCACTTTTATCTTCAGTCCAAACTAATCTGTGTCTTGTTAGGCTTTCCATATACAACTTTCCTTTGATCAATTAACTGTTACTAAATTGATCAAATTTACAGGAAGAGGAAAAACATAATGGCTCTCTGATGATGCTCAATATTGACGACCTTCAAGATCAGAACACGTGGCAGGTGACGTGTCCCGAACTCAGAAGAGGGCCCACAGGGTGCCGACCCGGCTATCCTGTACCCGACCTGCAAACACAAGCTGGCCCTCCTCAGGACCCCCTGCTAATTGGTTTCCTCGGCCCCGCAGCTCGCGCCGAGCTGCCGCAAGACCTGGACTCCTCGGCCTTCTCGCCGAGGCTGTCTTCCTCGGCCCTCCGACCAAAGTCACCGCTCACATGCGTAACCGCCGCTCCGCGAATCTCGCAATGCGCAGATTCTACGCCAACAACATCCAACGTTCCACGCCATCAGTCCCCATTAATAGGCGATCCACTTTCTACACAGGCGTGACGTCGGGGGCGTAACTGCCGGCGAGATTCTCGCGCCTGCTGCAGCGTGCTGCCGCCACTATATAAACCCCCATCACAGAGGAATCAAGTAAGCAATTCTTTACACTGTTACGCCGTTACTCTGCTCGGATCTCATCACTAACTTGAGCGTCGGAGGGTCCTTGGTAGTACCAAACCATCCCGGGACTTCTTTGCAGGTACTCGGCGACAACTCCCTCACCTCACCTCTTCCTCCAAAAACCCATTGAGACCCACACGCAGCGAAGAATAACCAGCTAAGTTCACCGCGAGATCAACGGAAGAAAACATCTGACGGAGGCCCGAAAAGGACCTCCATCAGTTGGCGCCGTCTGTGGGAACGAAACTCCACAAAAAACAAAGTTGGCCTTCCGATCTCCATCCACATGGCAAGCGATCGCCCTGAAGATCCAAATACCAACCGCCGCCTCCCCCTCACCGGAGGCGCGTGTGAACCTCCTCCGGCGAGCGTCATCAACGTCCTCGCCGGCCGAATAGACCGACACCCCCTCCCTTGACGGGGTCGTATACCAGCCGTCGCCTCCCCCTCACCGGAGGCGCGAGTAAACCTCCTCCGATGAGCGTCATCAACGCCCTCGCCGGCCGAATAGACCGACACCCCCTTCCTTGACGGGGTCGCACAGAGAGGGCTCGCCACGGAGGCTCGAGGGCCGTCTCGCCCAAGGATCCAAGCCCTCACTAAGAGGCAGCCCAGCAGCTACCCTGCTCGGCTATCCCCGGCGGATGGTTTCTCTACCGCAACGCCGGGGATCAGAAAGTCCTCCCAGAGGCAGTCAAGCCCGAGGATCCCTCGCTCGGCTATCCTTGGCGGGTAGCTTCCCTACCGCAACGCAAGAGATCAGAAAGCCCTCCCAGAAGCAATCGAGCCCGAGGATCTCTCGCTCGGCTATCCCTGGCGGGTAGCTTCCCTACCGCAACGCTGGAGATCGGAAAGCCCTCCCAGAGGCAGTCGAGCCCGAGGATCCCTCGCTCGGCTATCCTTCAGGACAAAAGCCCTCGCCAAGAGGCACCGGGCAGTTACCCTGCCCGGCCAAGGGTCCTTGGTAGGCTTCTTACAGCCCTATAGCTCTTTCCACGCTAAGAACCAAAGTCTTCCAAGAGGCAGTCGGGTCCTTGCCCGGCTATCCCCAGCTGGTAGCTTCCTACCACAACCGACAGGGATCAAAGTCCTCGCCAAGAGGCACTGGACAGCAACCCTGCTCGTTCCCCGTCCTGAAGGATCGAAAGCCCTCCTAGAGGCAGTCGACCCCGAGGATCCCTCGCTCGGCTATCCCTGACGGGTAGCGTCCCTACCGCAACGCCAGGGATCAAAAAGTCCTCCCAGAGGCGGTCGAGCCCGAGGATCCCTCGCTCGGCTATCCCTGACGGGTAGCTTCCCTACCGCAACGCCAGGAATCAGAAAGCCCTCACCAAGAGGCACCGAGCAGCTACCCTGCTCGGCCATCCTCCGCAGGCCTCTCACGGCCCCCCCAGCGTCGAGGATCTCAAGCCCTCATCGCGAGGCCGCCGAGTTCCTTCCTGCTCGGCGCATCCCCAGCGGGCATCCTCTGGCCCATCCAACGCTGAGGATCTGAAGCCCTCTTCGCAAGGCCGCCGAGCCCCTTCCTACTCGGCGCATCCCGGCGGGTAGCTTCCTACCACAACCGACAGGGATCAAAGCCCTCGCCATGAAGCACTAGGCAGCAACCCTGCTCGGTCCCCGTCCTGAAGGATCAAAGCCCTCGCAAGAGGCAGCTGGGCGACTACCCTGCTCGATCAACTCCAGCTGGTAGCTCCCTACCCTCGACGCTAGGGATCGAAAGCCCTCACAAGAGGCCCCAGAGCGGCTACCCCGCTCGTTCATCCCAGGCTGGTAGTTGCATACCCACGACGCCAGAGGTCCAAGCCCTCGCCAAGAGGCCACCTCGCAGCTACCCTGTCCAGTCACCCACGGGTAGTGGTCAATGCTCAGGATCAGAAATGCTCGCCGACCTACGGAGGACACAGGCCCGGTGAGGGGCATCAGGACTATCCACGTCTAGACGTTCCCCCCTCGACTCCGGGGCCAAGGAAACTTACCTCCCCGGCAGCACGCTCATCGGCCAATGGTTGAAGTCAGCTCGACGGACGATCACCAGACAGACGACCAACCTGACGTAAAAGCACAACGGTACAAACGAAGATATCTTACAAGCATTCTCCACAGGTAGATAGCAGAGCGCGACGCAATTTTACGGAGCCGGAGAAAAAACTTAAACTTTATTACTACCAAAAGCAAAAGTTTTTACAAAGGGTATTTTCTTTTGGCTCCCCAGCCTTACAAAATTCAAGAAAACAAAAATAAAAAGAGGAGAACGAGGGCTCTACACCCCGGGCCAAGTACGACCTCGAGGTCCTCGACCTCCACCACGTGGCTCGCCAGGTCCTCGGCCACCTCCTCGTCAGGAACCCCTTCCCCTTGCTCGTCGGCGCCCATGAGGGGGAACTCAGCCAGGAGCTCTGCGTCGTCGAGCTCCGGCACCCGGGATTTGACGGTATCAAGGGCGTCGTGCCAAATACGGGTCGTGGCCATGGCCAAGTCGTCATAGAAGTCTCTCGACTTCTTGTAGCTATCTACCGTCCTCGGTTCAGCCGACTTGGCCGCCTCGGCTGCCGTCCCCAGCTCCTTTCGGAGGGTCTTCACCGTCCCCTTCAGGTTGCCGGCGAGCACCTGAGCGTCCCCAAACTTACCCTCGGCGATAACGGCGGCCTCGCGGTGCCTGGCGACTTCCCGTCTCCCGGCCTCCACCTCACCCTCCAAGGAAGCAACCCTCGCCGACATCGCCTCCAGCTCCCGCTTGGAGCTCTCTTGCAGCGAGGCAAGCCGACCCGCAGTCTCCAGCGCCGGGGCTACCACCTCGGCCTCCATGCGCAGAGCGAGGGCTACGTGCTGGTGAACCTGGAAAACATGGAAAAGATCAGAAAGGCAGGGGGAGTACTGAATCTCACCATGAACACAAAAAAACTTACCTGCACGGACTCCTGGGCGATGGACGCCAGCTGAGCCCTGAAGGTCCCCCCGGGGACTCTACCCCTGCCGAGGTCTCTATCTCGTGCAGAAGGCTGTCTGCCACGGACAGTCCCGATGGCACCGCGAACCGGAAGCCCCATTCCTCCACCATGGTCGGCGAGGACCGGCCCCGAGAGGGTCTCTTGGAGCTTTTCCTGAGCGGCTCCGAGGGAGAGCCGATCTCCTCTTCCGAGGCCGAGTCCTCCTGAATCAGGGCCCGCTTCCGGCCCGATGTTCTGCTGGGACCCGGGGCGGGATCCGCCACCGAGTGCTCGCGGGACGCCGCCACTAGAGCGGTAGGAGCCGGGGCGGGCTTCGCACGGGAAGAACTGGCGCCCCCAGCCCTCGTATGCTGCCTCGGCTGGCGCATAGAAGCTCTGAGCGAGACGAAGTCCATAGATCCTGCACAAGACAAATACCCAACAAATCAGCAACGCGAGCAAGACACAAGCCAAAAGCTAACCTAACTTACCGACGAACTCAACAGGGCTGAGTCCGGCCCAACTCAGAACCCTCTCAGAAAGCAGCACGTCAGGTCGGGGGATGGGCTCCCACGATGCCACCCTCACCGCGGCAGGGTCATTGGACTGGTTCCCCGGCAAACATTTCTCCCTCAACCACTTGGTAGGCACGGGCCAGTCCTCGCCCTCGGGAGGGGAAACGAAGAAAATTTTCTTTTTCCAGTCATGGATGGAAGAGGGCAAGGTCACGACCCCAGTCCCGGCAGCGCCCCCTGGCTACTTCCTGAAAGTGAGATAAACCCATCTCGGGTCGCCCGCTCGATCACCGGGGTGATTCTTGAAGACAAGGGAGGAGTTGAGAAGGGAAAGACTGAAGGGAACCACCTGTAACTTCAGGCGGATCAGGAACCCGAGGAGGATCCTCCACGAGTTCGGCACTAACTGGCCGTGGGCCAAACCGAAGAAATTTAGTGCGGCGACGACCTCAGGAGAGAAGTGCAGGCGCATTCCACCCCAAAAAGCTTCCAAATACAGGGCAATCTCTCTGCCCCGTACCTGGTCTGCCCTCTCTCCCTCCTCGGCCAGTCGAAGCGTATAGCGCGAGGGGATGTGGAAGCGAGCCCGAGCGTTGGCGAGCTCGTCCTCGTACCTCACCCAGCACGAGGTGCTGGGGGCCACATCTGCTGCCTCCTTCCTGGAGACGGCCCCCGCCTCACGATCCCGGGGAGAGGATCCAACCCCTGCTCCCCGAGGGGACTCAGACACAGCTAAAGGAACCCTAGCACCTACTCCTACAATGTCTACTGACTCTACAGAGGAAGACATCTAATCTTAAAAAAGAAAATCTTCAAAGGCTGGAAACGAGAGAAGGGAGACGAACGCCGAGCAGCCAAGACTTGAGAGAGGGAAATATGGAGGAATAAAGGCCCTGGAGCGGGCCCCACCCCTGTTTATTGCTGCACACGACCTCATCCAACGGCGCCCATCGTCTCCCACCAAAACGGTTCCTTGCGCCCAACGGCTCCGATTGCTCCACGTGGCAGCCCAGCAATGGACCGCGTCCCATCAGACGCCGCAAACCTGCGCACGTCGCCTCAGCTAATTGAGGCTTGACACGTGGACCGTCGCTTCGACTGCAGAGTGCACGAACCGGCGCACCCTCTTTAAATGCAAAGATCTCGCCTCGATTCGCTAGCGGAAAAGACAACCGACGGCTCATAGACTCATCCCGACATAACCCTGAGAAGAAGCTCACCTCGGGAGACCCGGCAGTCCACTCCTGACCCGACCCGCTAGCTGGTCGGGACAAGAGTAGGGGGCTAATGATGATGCTCAATATTGGCGACCTCCAAGATCAGGACACGTGGCAGGTGACGTGTCCCGAACCCAAAAGAGGGCCCACAGGATGCCGACCCGGCTACCCTGTACCCGACCTGCAAACACAAGCTGGCCCTCCTCGGGGCCCCCTGCCAATTGGTTTCCTCGGCCCCGCAGCTTCCGCCGAGCTGCCGTAAGACCTGGACTCCTCGGCCTCCTCGCCGAGGCCGTCTTCCTCGGCCCTCCGACCAAAGTCACCGCTCACAGGCGTAACCGCCGCTCCGCGAATCTCGCCATGCGCAGATTCTACGCCAACAATATCCAACGTTCCACGCCATCAGTCCCCATTAATGGACGATCCACTTTCTACGCGGGTGTGACGTCGGGGGCGTAACTGCCGGCGAGATTCTCGCGCTTGCTGCTGCGTGCTGCCGCCACTATATAAACCCCCATCACAGAGGGGTAAAGTAAGCAATTCTTTACATTGTTACGCCGTTACTCTGCTCGGATCTCATCACTAATTTGAGCGTCGGAGGGTCCTTGGTGGTACCAAACCATCCCGGGACTTCTTTGCAGGTATTCGGCAACAACTCTCTCACCTCACCTCTTCCTCCAAAAACCCATTGAGAGCCACACGCAGCGAAGAATAACCAGCTAAGTTCACCGCGAGATCAACGGAAGACAACATCTGACGGAGGCCCGAAAAGGACCTCCATCACTCTCTTTTAAATCATTGAAAAATATTGAAATCTCAGGATACTTTTTTTTAAAATGGATTTATATATAATTTATCGACACTAATATGCAATGGCATGGTTCAGGGAACTCTGACTGCGGTAAAGGATGTTGCATGTGATGAAAGAAATCACAATTTCAAAAGACGCAACGAATGTGAGAATTTTCTTCCAGCCTATCAAATACGTTACCAAATGTGCATGCAGGTATAAAAATGTTTTATACAGCCATGAATTATATTGAATGTATCAAGCATTATCTATTAAAATTAGAGTAATATTATTAGAGTCTTAGACTGCTAGCTTCACATATTCAGCTCCATTTATATATAACAATTTGATTGGGAATTTCATTGTGCACTAAATCCATCTATTATTTGCTTCTTTCTCATTTTTTTAATTTTCTTTTCCCAAGATTCCATCTTTAGTTAGTCAATTCAGGTATGTATTTTGTTAAAATATAAAATAAACTCACTCAATCCTTTTCATAACTCCAGAGTTTGGTGTAGTGAAAGAAACATTTCACATGTAGATCACCCCGGTTCAATTTCTACTGGACATGCATATTAAATGTAGTTTTATTTAAATTAAAATGACGCTGCGCAAAAGCCCAGGTTTCGATTGGATTAGGTTGCGCTTGGTACATGGAATGGAAGATTCCCGGGAATCCTTGTATTCCTGAAAATGGGATAACCGGGCATCTAATTCTAAGGAATTTTGTATTAACGTGCTCGGTATATTTTAATCATTTCTGATGATATATGTATGTGCAACCGACGGTGAGGCCGGCTGAGAGGCGGTGGTTGGCTGCGAGTCCGGCGACGAACGACTGATCGGCGGCAGGCCTGCGGACGACCGGCGACGAACTACGACGGGTAGACGACTGGCGATAAACTACAGCCGGTAAACGATCGGCAATGACTGACGACCGACGGCGAACGACCGATCAGCGGCTGGCAGAGGATGGGAGGCGGGGTCGACCGGCCGGCGGGTGGCAAGGGAGGCCGGCGGCGGATGGACATGGCCCATTTCATGCTAGACAGGAATATTTCTTAGTATTTAGGATAGACATGTTTTGGGGGAATAAGATTACCATAAAATAAGGTTATTTGATTACTATGGTAATTCTATATTTCGGGGAATATTTTTTACACCTAAACAAGTATGGTAATATTTTATGGTACTATAGGATTACCTCTTTGGTATCTTTAGGATTACCACCTAAATTATCTCCGAGCACAATATCACATGGGCCTTAAATAAATCAAACTGGCAGTTATTAAGAAGGGAAATATTCAGATGATCTCGCTGAATAAACTCTTTCACTGGATCAGGAAATATTTGCTCACACTTGCCAAAAACATAAGCTTCCTGTTTATGCACACACACATTTTCTCTTCAATCCAAGAAATCAAGTCATTGGTGTCCTTTTAGGCGTCCATATAGAAGAACCCCATACCATGTCTTCACTGGTTCAATCAGCCCTAAAAATCAAACTTACGAGGGATGGATTTTATTTCCTTAGGATTGGTATTAAAATTAGTAAAATAGAATAATTTAAATTATAATTATGAGAATAGACCGATTTGAAGAGGGTACAGTTAGAAAGCGGGTTACAGAAAACCGCTATTATTATTTTAAAAGTGAAGAGCAGGCTCTCAAGGTTCTGAAAACCCGCCCTACTCACACCCCCAGCCCCATCCCATCCCACCCCCAGCCCCACCCCAACCCATCCCATCCCATCCGACCCCACCCTCCCTATAGAAGGGGGAGGACGGGTTTCTAGAACCTGCCCGCCCCCCTAAAGAGAGGGCGGGTTCTGTTTTTTTTTGGGGGAAGAGGGGGGTTCCAGAACCCGCCTTACAAAAAAATTAAAATTTAAACATAAAAAAAATTAAAATTTAAAATAAAAATATTATTAAATTAAAAAAATTATTTCTTAAATCGGTTCCAAAACCGGCCATACCGGATAAAACGGGTTCCAAAAACTCGTCCTCGCACAAATATTGGATAAAATTGTTGTTATTGTTACTGACGTGGGGATAACCGTTATTACTGTTTATATAGAAGAAATTCAATATTTAGATCATACTATAAATATGAATGAAAAACACTTCAGTAACAAAATAAATCCATTAATAGAATTGGACATCTTTGACACCCAAATTAAAAGTATACAATTAACGCTTTCCCTTTCTCTTTCCTAAACCGAGAAGGCTTGACATAAGCCTATGGCTCTTGGGATGACTGGGCGACCCTCCCGTGTCTTGTGTATGTGGCGGCGACGTCTGCTCTTCTGCTTGTTCTTCCACTTGCTCTTCTGCTTCGTCTTCAGTATCGTCTTGGACAGGCTGTTGTTCCGCAAATCCTGAATATGGGACAGCTGCCGGATATGTGATGCCTCCCAACAACTATATGTAGGACACAAAATCCATCTTCCAACTGGGCTGTTGCTGCGAAAAACCTGTCCCGGTTTCATGCTGCTGATGTTGCACAAAACCTGGCCCCTAAGGCTGCGCAAAACCTGGCCCCCAAGGCTGTTGTTGTTGCACAAAACCTAATCCCCAAAACTGCTGTTGTTGCGCAAAACATGTCCCCCAAGAATGTCGTTGCTCCGGTTGTCGCGCTTGTTCATTATCTCCCGACGGTTGTCGATACCATTGACTATGCCAGGGTTACTGCTGACTGTATGGTGCTCCGAACCACTGATGCCACGGCTCTGGATCTACCTGATGTTGCGGTTCTGGTTCCGGCTCATACTGCGGCTCTAACGATGGCAATAAATGTGGAAGCATATGATATGAACTGAATATACCACCAATATATGAGTCTACGGTAAAAAATAAAGCCTGACTATCTGGACCAGTATCAGTCGGATATGGATCTTTTATCAATAATTGTATATGATGCAACTCATGAGCCTATCGTTACATAAATAATAAGATATAATTATAGACTCATATCGCCGGATTTAAAAACTAATTTAATTTAAAAAATTTAACTTATTATTTCTTGTTTCACGTGGCCTCTAGGCTCGTACTGCTAGACGTTTGGAAAGTCGGTAGGGGAGCAGAAAAATATCTTACAGTGACACGCTTATACCATTGTAGGTATGTTTCTGTAGCGCCGGTGGGTGTTTGGTCACCTATTTGCTGTAAGGCAATATTACGCAGCCTATCTTCCCATCTCAGCAAATATTGATGATGACGGTCCCTCCAATCACGCTCCGTCTTTGCTCCTCGTATGTCTCCCTCTATTGTCATAGGCGCAGGTGGCGGACCAGAAATATGTTGCAATCTACCAAACTATCACAACACCTGGTCTGGTAAATGCATAACCACGATATTAATGCACAGTAGTAGGTATCGAGCCCGCCAAACCGGCCCTCCTTCGATACATATGCCAGGTAATCTTTACAGACGATCTACTGTATAAGGCATTCACGTGAACTGCGCAAATAATAAAGTACAAAAATTGTAATGAAGCTAAATTAAAAATTTTAAACAAAGTTAATTAGCTAATGTATGGTTACCTGAGTCGCCTTTATTCGATCCAACTCATCTCTATAATACTTAAGTACTCGACGAGGGGTCTTATAAGATTTCTTATCACTCCACCAACAGCCGAGAGGCTTTCCAGAGATATTCTTGGCAGAAATACGAATATAATCTGGTCTTCCCATATACATGTACTTCCATGACCAAATCTATATATAAAGTGTCATAATATTAGAAAGAACCATTATTATAATTTTACAAATATTTAATTCAAAATTATTATGTACCTGAAGTAATGTAATGCGGCCACAAATTTTATTTTTCGTAGGAGCACATGCCTTATCTAGTTCCTTATAAAGATATGCCAGGACTTATACTCCCCAAGCTATTGGCCACACACATCGAAATCCGTAAGAAACCCAAGGTATAAAAGATGGACATGCGTTGCTGATTGGTCCGGTATCAACCAAGAACCGATCATGTACAGAATGTAGGCACGTGCATATCTATCCAAGAAATCATCAGTAGCTTCATCAGAGATATTAGTAAATGTATCTTTGAGCAAGTTTAAACTGATTTTATACCCTTTATATACCCTCCTAGTACCTGAATTTTAAAATTAATCGTTAATTAATATCAGTTTAATATACTTCAACTTTTGATTTAAAAAATTACGAATTATACATGTCTGAAAGCAGACTCAATATATGTATCCCAATATGGATGCTCAGTTTTTGGACCCACAATTATACCTCCAACCAATCTAAATCTATTCATCCGTAAACCAAGGAAAAGGCCAATATCTTGGAGTGTGATAGTGGTCTCATCCCATCTAAGATAAGAAGTGTGAGTCTCTCTTCTCTAACGCACAACAAATGAGGTGACGAGACTGTGGTCGAGTTGAAGACGCGGTAATGAAGCTTCATAAAAACCGGCTCTTCGAATCTGCTCGATAATATAATAATCAGTAACTTTCCATTTGTCAGAACCATGACCGACGAATGTAAGATTATCTCCACCCTGCAAGATTTATTCATATTATTTTCAACTATTTGAATTAAAAGATATGGGCCAATATTTGAAACAAATTTAATAAGTTTCGAATCTTTCCTCCTTATGTAATATACTGAAAGATCTATACTCGTTTTGATTTACGAGCAGTGATTTGTCGAATGGTTGATTCTCCATTAATTTTTTTTCCAAACTCAATTAATTGAAATATTAGGAAAGTCGGTGGGTATAGAATGGAGTTCGGACAGAAAAGGATAAGGAAGAGCAGAAGGATGAAGCGGGTTTGTAAAGAGGAAAAAGGTCATTAACGACGTGTTTCAAGAACCCGCCCTCACTATTTTAAAGGAGATGGAATCTCTTTTAAAAAGGAGAGGGCCCTTAATTTTCACGCCTCTGACCTCTCCTTTATAAAGGAGAGGGAATCTCCTTTAAAAAGGAGATGGACCCTTTTTTAAAGCTGATTTGATAATACACATCTCCTTTTTAAAGGAAATCCCTCTCATTTAAAAATAAGAGGGGCGGGGATTTGTCAAAAGGGGATAGCGGGTTCCAAGAACCCGTCCTCTCATTTAAAAAGGAGGGGGCGGGTTCTTGGAACACGCTCTCCTCGCAATAATATTCTGTTAAAAACTAATTTCAATAATTTTTCTTATTGATAGGCTGCCACACCTTGACTCGTGACCTATTTTATTTAACCCAAGACAAGCTTGTGACCCCTTTATCTCAAAACAATACAAACCTGTGACCCCCTTTGTCATGTACTGTCAAATCAACTTTTAAAAGGGGGCTCATCTCCTTTTTAAAGGAGATTCTCTCTCTTTTAAAAAGGAGAGGGGCAGGAGATTGTCAAAAAGGGATAGCGGATTCCAAGAACCCGTCCTCTTCGCAATAATATTCTATTAAAAACTAATTTTAATAATTTCTCTTATTGATAGGCTACCACATTTTGACTCGTGACATCTTTTACTTAACCCAAGATAAGCCCGTGACCCCTTTATCAAAAAACAATGCAAACCTGTGACCCCATTTACCACCAAATACCTACAAAAACCCGGCCTCCTCCTATTTGCTCTCCATTCTGTTCCGATTTGCATCTGCACCTCCTAAAAAGTCTAAAGCTCTTATTTGCACCCATTCAACGGAACTCGATCTCTCTATCCCTATAGTCTATCTATCAAAATTCCCGATTGACAAATGTATATAAATTTTATTTACCGTTTATTTAATTTTCAGTGAATATAATCATTACTTCAGTTGTTAACGTTTTTTATTTATTGTTGGGTTGATATTGTTTGATGCAGATAATGTCAAGTTCAAGTTTATTTATTCTATATAAATACGATGGCCAGATTGTGACAAGTGCAAAAGGTCCCGAGTATATGGGTGGGTGTGCAAGAATTATGCGATTAGGATTATCGACGACTTATAATGAACTCGAGAATAAAGTGTTTAAAATCACGAAATATGATCCCCATGAAATTAAGCTTAAGTTAAGTTGTATATGGTCTCTGTTTAGTAGAAATGCATTGGTTGAAATTATAAACGATGTAACAACATCTTCGATGATAGATTTCGGTTTGGCAAACACACAGCATTCTTTTAAACTTTTAGCTGAAAAGGAACAATTGGAAGTATCAGATCTCGCTCCAACGGGTTATTTTGATGGTAATGCTGGAGGTAGTTTCTGGGAATACGGTTCCATGGTTAACGATGATACCTTTAGTCTCAGTGGATACGACTATACACATGATTATTCACACTTTCAAACTCAAGAGTTGTTGGTTATAGTGCCCTCAATGCAATTATCGTAGTCGCAGACATGTGATTATGATGATTAAGGGAGGACCTATAACGATAAAACAGTCTTACTCGAGATGCTAATATACTATCTGGTTTGTCTTTATCATCATGTACATGTTGATAGAGCCCATAGGATTATTGCTTGACTACCAGCATTATGACGGCGATCATATACGTGGGAGCTCGGGGTCTATAAGCACATCCTTAAATGTCCCTAGTCGTGGGAGTATCGAGACTGGGCATCGATACTCCAGTATAGACTGGTGTATACTTATCTAGACCCCGACGAGAGGCGGTGGCCGGTCTCACAAGCCAGTGGTGTCAGTTGTTCACCTAAGATAGTATACAGGGGCTCATTGGGTTATGAGTACACTGGATGGACTCACCGGGAACATGCTAGTTGGTATTATACCTATTGTCAGATAGCAATTCCCTGGTGACATGTGTACAGGTTAGTCTGTCGACCTGGGATCGTCATTTGTCTCGTGTGAGTTCCCACTGTGCTTTGATTACTACCCTACCACGCTCAAAGGAGACGTGCAAACAGGTTTTAGTTGGGTACAGTCCCGAGCCACATGGAGGCAGTGAGCGGATCATCAGGGATTCGTCTCTTCCGGTATTGGGGTTGATGTCGCAAGTGCACGGGTGGCCATCACCTGAAATCCTCGGCCGGGGTAGTGGAGAATTACTGATTTGGATCAGTAGTTTCTTAGAAGGTGATGGGCTTCATACCGACACGAATTATCGCATTATTAGGGGTCTGACTTTATCCACCCCCCCAGACTCGATATGCGATACTCTTAGACGAACAGACCGGACTGTACGGATATTGTCACTGACAGGCTCAGTAAGGGTTTGAATGAGCTTGCTCGTCAGCCTTCCTTTTGCTCAATACCTGGGTAGCCGTTACGTACACCTAGTGCCGTTGACGTGCTTGTGGTTAAACCCACTGCCAGCGTATCGACGAGTCTTTAGAGTCCCACACAGAGGGTTTTCCTGGTTCTGGCGAAATGATGTAGTTGCTGTATTGGATACGTGCAGGGTTCCGATCGATTGGTGTACATTGTACTTGGACTTTCGATTGGACAGTTGATAATACTAGCCGGCTCGGGTTTGAGCCGATTATTAAATCAGGTATTGATTTAATAATTTGCGTATATGTATTTCGATACGTATATTTTAGTATTATATTCTTTGTGATTATTCTATCTCTTTAGGTATTCGTATTTCGGTACGGATACATGTATGTATATACAGTTGAATGTAATCCGTATTTTTTTACCGGATAACATTCTAGAAGGTGCCACCTCATTTTAGGGTTTGACCATTTTCATTAAATGGATAAATGAGGTGGAATATAACATGATGGGTATGGTGAGAACCATACTTAAATAGTGCACACAAATGAATTCTTAATTCATTTGTGTTCATTATTCAAGTGTGGGAGGATTTTAAAAATGGAAAAATGGTTTTTACAAAACCAAGCATGCTACTTTCTCTCTCCAAGGTTGAGCTCATTTTTGCAAGCATGCTTGTTCTTCTTCACTTGGGTTTTTCTTGAGCTCCTCCCTCACTATTTCTCCTTTAGCTTTTCATTGCTGCCTCCACCTTCATGATATGAGATAGATAACACTTAGACTACATTCACTACATCCTAGGCTCTCTAGGGTAACATCCTAGAGACCCTAGTTGCTCCACTAGTATTTTGGTGTGGAGCTAGAGCCAGAATTACATCTCTCGGGTGGATCGTCTTTGATGAAGGAAGACCGGCGACCAATTTCGTTCAAGCACACCTCAAGGAGCCATGGAGAAAGATGAAGACCGAAGGACATGGTTCTATTCGGTATAATCTTTCTAACTTGTAGTTTAGCACCTTTTGTTTGCTAGTATAGTGTTTATGGGTTCGATCTTGGGATTGGGTTCCGTCGGCGCCGGAATTTTTGTTCTTCGTTTTTGTTCTGCATCGGCCACTTTTGATGGCCAGGGCGCCGGCATAACCCAGAAGTGGTATCAGAGACACCCATAAACTATTAATAGCAAGGTTGCACGAAATTAGAACATCGATCGATCAAAATTTCCAAATCATTTTTCCATTTTGCCAAGCTTCTATCGATTTTAAAACTTACTCGAAAAATCTTTCTGTATAGCTTAAAAATCCGTGCAGGCAATTGTGGAGCACCACAAGAAATTTAGAAGCTTGAATCAATTTTTTGGCCGCGGAACCGCCGCAAAACATGCCATTTGGCGGCGGTTCCGCCGCGCTTTTGTGGCCAAATGCCTCCAAATTTTTTCTGGCACTCTTTGATAAGGAAAAATGATTTTTGTGATGTTTAGTTTTAGCCCAGATTCTCTTGAGTACTGATTTGCACTTGGGGCTAGACGGAAATTTTAATCGATCGAAATTTTAACTGTGTAATTATCAATACTTAGTTTAGCATCTGCGACCGTGAATGTCACTCGATCTATAAACCCGTCTAATTGCTATATGTTCTTTTAGACGGATTTGCGAACGTGACATTCACGTTGATGTTCTGTGTTGTGCTGTGATGATTGCGGATTTGTCGTGGTGGATAGCTTGCGTGCAATGGTAGTGCACTTTGGATTTATTTGTACATTTGATATTGCGGGGCGAGCGTCCGACATGTGGACTGTCGTCACTGCCTGTTTGTATATTATTCTTTTGGGGCACGACTGGGCTGAGGTCGATATCACCGTTGTATATTATTTTCTTTTCTGTACTAGGACTACCCCGTGGTGGAGTGCATGAATAGCCGGGTTTTAGAGGGCAACGGATCCGCATCTCATGGCATTGGGATGGAGGGGATCTTACTCTAGAATTGGCGGGCTATTTGCCGCACTCGTAGGGGGTATAGGTATGACCCACGGAGGGGTGCTCAAGTTACCGGATTCCGTGAAGCGCTGGGTGACCCATTCACGTTGTTGAAGGGGGTTGCCCCACTTCTGGGATTGACGGGTAATTTGCCGCGCTCGTAGGGGTCTAGGACTTTCATTGCACAGGCTATTCACACGACCAGGGGAACGTCGGGTTTTCATTTATGGCTCAATGGAAACCCGGGGCTCCCAGTTTATCTGTTTTCTTCTGTGATGCTTATCGCTATTCTGTGATGTTGCTTATATCATGCCTGGGACGAATGTCACACATATATATATATATATATATATATATATATATATACTAGTAGATGTTGTATATGTTTCGCACCCGCGCTAGTCCAGTCCCCGCTCTGTCGTTATTTAAGTAACCTAACGGGTGATGACGGGACCCAGTGGCGAATGTGGATGGTATATACGTACATTATATTTTCGTTCTTTTCTGGTGTGATTAATTGATGGGACTGCATTGATTCTTATCAATGCAAGGATAAAACAAACCTATATTTGATGTTGTTGGAACCAATTTTAAAAACTGACATTATAGACGTACGCTTTTGCTTTGCACAGTGGTATTCGGTTATGAATATCCAGCACCTCATTCGACGAGGCAAGGGCCGAGATCCCTTCATCGGGAGTGACCTCTTGAGTAAAAGTTTGCGTCAACGTAATAACTTTACTATAGTCGATTATTTTTGCTTTGCATCGTGGTATTCAATTTGGAATATCCTGCACCTCATTCGACGAGGAAAGAGCCGGGATCCCTTCACCGGGAGTGACCTCTTTAGCAAAGGTATTCGCAGCTATATATTTATAAAAGCTATCCGGTTTCTTCAACGATATCAAGTTCATTACGTTAAAGGTTTTTTGCCAAAAACTATTCGTAGACCTCCATCATTTCAGACGGGTAGCACTTAGTATTCATGCTATGTTTGTTGGCCTACGTCAAGGTATAGTGTATGGTAGCTATTTGTTACTTTTCTGTTGTATAGATAGATGCGTTAGTTTGGAACAGTTGTATTACCTTGTTGGCCTACGTCAAGGGTATGTACGGGTGGATTCAAATTAACCTGGATAATGACGGGTAGAACTTGACATGTGACTTATGATTTGTTGGCCTACGTCAAGGTCATAAGAGCATGGGATAAAAAAAATTACATCGGGAGTTTCAAACATACAGGAAACTTTCCAGGCATGCGCATACCTTCTGGAGTGTATAACTTGAGTGGCTTCCATCAAGTTATCATGCGATGATAGTTGGATCCCGATTCTCACTGATGAGTAGGATTACTCCTCGGGTAATTCCGACTAATTCTTCTTTTGGGTTTGGAGGAGAATTCGAGTAAACAGTGGAAGCCATCTAGATTAGATAAAGTAATTAACCATTCTGATCTAGGCTAGAGTGCACGTAAAGTGTTTCTTTTCTCTCTCTTCTGACAACGATCGTGGCCCGACCCTGGACTATAACTCAGTAACCAACTTAACCGAACTTTCTCAAAACACTGGCTTTTAGATTGTCTGAGTTGCATGCAATATTTCCACTCTTTCTTTTACCCTTTTCATTTCTCCAGAACACCCCGTATTACTACAAACGTCCACTTCTATTGGATAAATCCATCGTATGATTATATACGAACTCGAAGGAACTTTTTCGAGGATGGATTCTGGTTCTGGAGAGAATGAATATGACTATTCAGTTGTCTTTTCTTTTTACCTTCTCTCAGGTTGTGAGGGCTTCTAGGATTAGGAGAGGGTACACCTATTATGCTTATTGGATAGTTTTCTTCCATACCATAGGCAGGTGCCGAAAGGTAGGGAATGAAGAAAACCAATTAGCCTAAGTGTGGTGTACAGAAGGTAATGAGTAAAGAAAAATAAAAGGATTAGAAAGAGAGCAAAGTAAATTACGACTGCTATTCACGACCAAACCAAGTCTTTCATTGCCACTCCTACTTCACCTTTGTGTTTCTCCAGAACACCCCGTATCACTACGAACATCCACTTCCATTAGATAAATCCATCGTATGGTTATATACGAACTCGAAAGGAACTTGTTCCAGTTCGGGGATGGATTATGGTTCAAGAGAAATAGGAATAAGTTTTATTGAGTTATCTTTTATCATCACCTTCTCTCAGGTTGCGAATACTCCTAGGATTAGGAGAGTACACCTATTATGCTTATTGGATAGTCTTCTTCCAAACCATAGGCTGGTGCCGAACGGTAGGGAAGGAAGAAAACCATTTAGCCTAACGATGGTGTACAGAAGGAAATGAATAAAGACAAATAAAGGGATTTGGAGAGATGGCAAAGAAATATACGGTTACAGTCATGAATCTGGATAATGGAAGAGGCATTACTAGGAATACCCGGATACCCCTTCGAAATATTTTCATGTTTCAGTTTCACTGTGCATTGTTAATTATAAACTGATTTCCCAATTAGACCCTTGCTCCAGAGTATGTATTTACCAGGTATGATTCTCACATCTGTATGATTTTACAGATGATGAGTGGGAGTAAGTTATTGAGAATTAGGTGACCATCCTCATTAAATCGGAATTCGTTGTAATTGGTGATATTTGAGGAAATCTCCTGGGTACATTTTTCAACCTACGACACACAGGGTTTGAGTTATTCAACTCAAGGGACTTATAAAAAGTATTGTATGTTGTCCAGTGTCCATTAGGACAAAGGGGAAGGTCCTCGTACTATATTCTGTTTACTTGTGACTTCTCTAGTTTTAGACAAGTGTTTCATAGAAATATAAGGTCTAAGTTTTGAGAAGTTATAGGTGTAAGAATAAAATAGAGAACCACGTGTTGCAAGTATCAGGATTCTTCAAGGTGATTGAAGAAGTAGATACTTGTGTTTGGTATTCAGTTGATAGTAATGGTTTTGTGAACTTGATTCTCTTTCCGGTTACTCATATATGGATGCACTCCTAGTTGAGTAATACTGATTAGCCTCATTCTATTTGGAAGATATGCACTGGAGACAGCTGCATGATTTTGAATCTGGTTCCAATAAAATTAGTGCCTTTGTTTCTGTATGGTATATAGAATCAATTTGTATCTTAACGATGTTAAGATATAGGGAGTTGTCCAGCTGATACTTAAAACCAAAATCTGGACAAACTCTAGGCACGTTTCAGTAATGGCCGTTTGTGGGTTATCCCGGGCTTTGATGAGGGTTAACTTTCTACCATCAGGAAGATCAATAGTGATATTGTTCTTGACTCGCCACCAGTTTTAATAAAATGGTTTTTTTTCAGAAAACAGTAGTGGGAGTATGGTAGAACTGGAAGTGATTCCAGAACCGCAAACGATTACTAATAATTTAATAGAACCTAAGAATTCAATTGAATTTGACATTCCATTAGCCACTCCGCAGATATGGTGGGTAACCTCAGGCACCCGAGAGGTACTTCGGTCTTTTCAGAGATGGTGACAGGGAGGTTCTTGTTTACCCAGACTTGCCATTGCTGCTGTTCCAGATTATGAGACCCGGCAGGAGGATGAATATAGCGTCGTTCTAAACTAGCTTTAGAAGTGTATGTATATATGACTCTGCCAGAGGGTTGTTGTGGTCAGTGGGAGCAGCGGAAGCATAGTGGACAAGTAGCTTGTGTCTATTTATAGACTAAAACAGATATAGCAGAGATAGATCATCTATCTTTGATGTGACAGTCATGTGTTTGACTTCATCAGAATAGGGGATGAATCTGTTAAGAAGGCAGTAGGGTATGATGTCCTGGTATTTGGATGACATACACGAAGTAGGAAGTAAAATTCCTATACTACGATCGGTTATACTATGGTTGTCATACAGTGATTTCTCCACAAAGGATTTGGATATTATATCTGGCATTCTGGTTACTAGATCTATGGTTTTAGATCTAGATTTAGCAAGTTTCCCAATCTGGGTACTTAGACAGTGTTCTAAAGGTGTTTTAGAATGGACGACTCCTGGCATGGTGGTGTACCTCCAGATGATGGAGCCACCCTCTCTAAAGGTGTCTTACATACTAAAGGGGAGAGGGATGCGCATGATTGGCATATCACTTGCTTAGGCAATTGAGCCAATCATGAGATGTCAAGTACCATACCAGATGTTGTTTTTGCACTAGATGCAATAAGTTGAGATATTAATCCAATCCCGGAGAAACATTCGGAAGCAGTTTATGAGCATAAGTGGATGTTCTATGGATTTGATAATGGCAGCCTCCTTCAGGAGACGGTTATCATTCCAGGCTTCCAATGTGACCTGGATGACAGAGTGACTGTCTGAGTTATAGTTTTCCCTGATGAGGGACAGTATGTTGGACATGTGGTCCAAGCGGATACCGAGGAAGGTATGGCGCAGCATACTGATTGAGTTCAGTAGACGATACAATCTAAGAAGTTTGGATTTGAAGTTCATTTGTGAACTGGGTCCCATCAGATATCCAGACACATTCTAAGACAGGTATTGCTCATTTCGGGAGATAGCTTTTTCTGCGAAGTTGAGATATAGAGAGATACAGAAAGAAACATCAGGGCGGATCCACTCACTGAGGCTATTTCTCGAATACATTAGTTTCACAAGCAGGCTTTGTGAGACTGATTAGTAGAGAGGTTGGGTGTTCGGTATCACACGGGCTGTGAGTATGCGACATCACAATAATTGGCTTTAAGTGCAAGTAGGAGATTGTTGGTTATAGTGCCTGTTTAGACCATAATATTGCATTTTTCATTCCCCTATTCTTATCCGTTTTATAAATAAACAGGTACTCTTGACGCACGTTTGTTGCATATTACAGGTTACAGGTTTCTGGAGCAAATACAGTGAAAAGACACAAAACAACAAAAAAGGGACTTTTGACCAACAATTAGACGAATCCTAGTCAAGCAAGGCAACGAATGTCAAGGTGAAACGGTTAAAAAAGCCCAATACAAGTCTTCACTGAAGATCTGGAGAAGAGTGAAATGCCAACAGAGAAAAAGAAGTATTAAACTAAGAAGCCCAGACAACCACAAAGGACCCCAGAAAATTTGGTGAGCCAATCCCACCAATGGGCCGCGGATCCGCTGTAGGGTGTTTTTCGTCACCCCATTGAGATGGGAATACGCGCGCTTTTCAGGCGTATTACAGATTCCCCCTGCCTAGGGTAGGCCGGGGTTTATTGATTGTGGGGATCCGAATCTCCGGCAGCCGCGGACTAAGCTGCCGTTAATTACCCCTCGCCTTTGGAGCGAGGGAACCTCCGATTGACGGGTTAAACTGGTCATGCGAACTCAATGTGCAGTGTACGTGTGTTGTGTTTTGAAATGGGGGTTTGGATATGTCGGGAGCCACGCAGAGTTTTTACGGGGGTCCCGCTACCCGGATAGCGGGCTGGGGGTCAAGGGGGCTAGCAGCCCCCTTGCGGGGTGCGGGGCAGCGCCCCGTTAGAAAATTTTCCTAACGGGGGAGACATATTTAGTATGGAGTGCATAAAAAAAAAGGGGGGGAAAGCGTCTTAAAGACGCGTGCATGGCATATGGGGCATGGTGCCCGGGGTCACGTGTGCGCGCATGGGCGCTTTAGTGCCCGGGGTCACGTGCGCGCATGTGACCATTGGGCGCCCCAGCGCCCGGGGTCACGTGGCGCACATGTGACCATTGGGCGCCTCAGCGCCCGGGGTCACGTGGGCACACGTGACCAAAGGGCGCCTTGGCGCCCCGGGGTCACGTGGGCACACGTGACCGAAGGGCCCCTCAGCGCCCAGGGTCACGTGGGCACACGTGACCCAAGGACGCCTTGGTGCCCCGGGGTCACGTGGGCACACATGACCGAAGGGCGCCTTGGCGCTCGGGGTCACGTGGCGCACATGTGACCATTGGGCGCCTCAACGCCCGGGGTCACGTGGGCACACGTGACCATTGGGCGCCTTGGCGTCCGGGGGTCACGTGGGCACACGTGACCTATGGGCGCCTTGGCGCCCCGGGGTCACGTGGCACCCACGTGACCACGGGAAGGGGGCTTAGCCCCTGGGTTGGGGGAGTTAAACTCCCAAAGGGGATTTTTGGAGTTAAACTCCTAGCAGAAATTTGATTTATGGAGTTAAACTCCAGCAGATCTAGAAAGGAGTTAAACTCCTGGGGACTTATTGCTCTTCTTTTGAGCCTTGGGTCTGTCCAAAGTTAGATTTTTGGAGATGGGTCTCCTTCTTCTTGTCTTTTGGCCGGATCTTGAAGATCAAGAGATGCGAGATTTAAAAATCTCTTCTTTTCGAGATCTGGTGGGAGATCTGAGTTCCCCTTTGTGGGTTTTGTGGTGGAAAACTATTTATTTTGGGGAAAGGAAGAGTTAAACTCTTGATTTAATCCAAAAGAAAGGAGAAGGTTTTTGGAACCTTGGAGAAGGAGCAGGAGGCACAAAGAACCCTAGTTTTTTTTTGGGGAATGGAAAGTGTCTTTTTTATTCATCATCATGTTGCCTTATATAGGCTTACATATTTACATATAGCCCCTTGGGCTTTTCAAAATGGCTTTTTGCCATCCCATGGCTCATGTGCCATTTCATTTTTGCACATAAGCCATGGGCTTACAAAATATTGGCTTTGTGCCCATTTTGTTTACATTCATGCACAAAAATTACATAAAAATTATTTGTTACATGATTTTTGTTGTTGGCATGGAGGAGGCTGGCCGCGGGCTCAACTTGGGCATGGGCCCGCTTGACCTGGGCATGGGCCCACCTGGCTTGGGGTTGACCTTGACTTTGACTCGGTCAACGGGGGTGTAAATTTTTACCCCAACATCCGCGGCCCAAGCCATCAATTGCCGCGGATCCGCGGCCGTATAATACACGTGTCGGTGGATTTTTCTTCTGTTGCCGCGACTGTTCTGGTGTTGGGATTCTCAGGGGTCAAATCAGTAATTGCGCATGTGCGAGAGTCTGTAACCCTAGATTTCCTATTTTCCTATAAATTGTAATTTTAGATCTAAAAATTGTATGCCTCTTTTCAATAAATAAAGTTCAGAATTTCTGGGAGTGACATTCAGAACTATTCTGTCTTCTACTTGGAGGGAGCCATCAAATCTGTAGGTAATTTATTTCCTTGCTTTTATTTTCTAGTATAATTTATCATCCCCTAATGAGCGAGTAGTCTCCTCGCTTGTTAGGGTCAGCCTTAGCGAAAGGGTTGAGAGATGAGATCTCTCACCCCTTTCAATGCCATCTTCACTTTAGAGTTAGAACTCCATGCATACGCACACATCCGCTCCCTACGGCACCCTACCCCTCGAGGTAACGGTGAACCGTAGTATAAAGGGTCGGTTGCGCGCGTTTTCCATGGGGGTTAGGGTAATTATCAACAAAGGAAGGATACAAATCTAGAGGAAGAAACATCTTCCCAAAAGATTCGTATCCACTTTATTGATAATTAACGTAACATCTTATAGATCTAAAAAAGAAGGCATTGAAAGCGGTGAAGGAAATATTAATCTCCAAAACTTCCCCTAAGCCTAATCCTAGCAAGACTCTTAATTAGATTAATTAGATCTAGTTTTTATAGATTTTTATAAACCAATCAAAACGACAAATAGAATCAACTCGTTAAAACACATAAAAGGAATTTACCCGTCTCTGTGGATCGACCCGCACTCACCGGCTAGCTGCGAAGCGACGCCGTTTCTTGATTGCGGTAAATACAGTTTTTGACAACCAATCAAATGGCGCCGTTGCCAGGGACGGCGTAATTTTTCTTTTTGTGAATTTTCGGGTTGATATAAATTTTAAAAATTATAAAAATCTGAAAATATAAAAAAAATACAAAAATTATCGACTTTGATCTGTTTGAAGGGTTTGCTATTTGAATCTTGCAGGAACAGCGAAGAATCGTGGATCTGGAATTTTACAGAGGGAAAAACAGAAAAGTACATATAAGAACAGAGAGGAACTAAAGGCACAGAACAACAGAATTTTTTCCAGAGGCCAATCCCTCTGGTCGACCGCGCTTCCGCCGCATTTGTAGGCCCCACGCCGCGGATCCGCGCTCCTAGTGCCACGTCAGCGCACCAAATTTTGCTGGTTTGATTTCTCTTTTCTTCCCCTCTGCAACCTACAATACATCTCTCTGTAAAAAGTTTTCTGCAGGGTTCTTTGCGTAAAGAGTCTTTCTCCCCCTTCTAAATAACAGATTTCTGCAGGTTTCTTTGCGCCGCGCTAAAAATTTTGATTGCAAGTGAAATTTTATCTGTTTTGCATAATTTAACCGGACTCTAAGGGGCTATTTGACCAAACTCAGATTGGGTGGGGATTTCATCACCCTTCCCAGGACCCCAGAAAACACCTAAAGCATTTTGCATCGACCACAATTAATTAAAAAAGATTAGACTCAGACCTAAGGACAGCGAGCTCAATAGGAAAAGGACTAGGGTAGGCATCGGCCGTTTATCCTAACCGATATTGCGGTGTCTAGGCTAGTGGTTATTAATTAGGCCCACTGTAGTGGTGGTTCCTTCCCACTTACCTGGCCGTATTTGTCCGTGAAGAGGTGGTTTGAGGTCTATTTCTAGCCCTAGTTAGGAGCTGTCTAGCAGACCTAGGCGACCCTAGATCTAGGCCTGATTGTGCATGTGTGGTTGACACATTGGTGTCACGAGTCCCTTTCCTAAAACCTCTTTGCAAAACCTTCACATAAATAAAAGAAAAAGAAAAATCTTTTAAAAAAACTTGCAACTTGCCGCTAAAGAAAACTTGCAAACTCACTTCCACCACTTCTTCTCACTGACGTTATCTTACCCCCACATTCTGTTTTTATCTTTTTTCTGACTGCACTACCCTTTAGTGTATGTCATTTTGGACTAGGGATACTAACGCCCGATTAGTCCGTGTTTCGTTGGTACCGACCAACGAACCCTTCGGCGAACCCTTCGTCGAAATTCCCTCCATTTCCTTACCTCCACCTTTAAATTCTTCTTTCGAAGGTATGTCGGGATTCAACCCCAACGATACCTTACCGACGGGAATGATTCCACCTCCGCCAGGTGCGAATAACCCGAATCTACCGCCTGTTGTAGCGCCCGCACGAGTTGCGCTCTAGGATCTCTTCTACCCCGTCCGCACTTCCTTACCTACATGTCTTTCACCCCCACCGGCGAATGGGGATAATTTTGAAATAAAACCACACTTCATCAATATGCTGCCTAAGTTTCATGGTTTGGAATCCGAAGATGCATATATTTTCATTAATAAATTCCAAAACGTTTGCGCCATGATGAAGACAACCCAATTAAGTGATGACGCTATAAGGCTAAGAGTCATTCTTTTTACCTTATGTGACCTAGCCGAGAAGTGGCTATATAGCACCGCATCACACTCCATTAGAAATTGGGACGAGTTTGTAAGAGCTTTTCTGAAAAAGTTCTATCCTCATCACAAAACTGCTAGAATCCGAAACGAAATTATACAATTTTCACAGCTTCCTTCCGAACCATTTTGGAAGTGCTTCGAGAGATTTAAAGACCTACTTGTTCAATGCCCTCACCATGGGATAGAAAATTGGCAACTTTGCCAAACATTATACGAGGGATTGAACGCAGCAACGAAGCAGTTGCTAGAAACAATATGTCAAAGTCATTTTCTCTCCAAGTCTAGCGACGAAGCTTAGCAGTTTCTTGAGGACCTAAGTGAGCAAACAATTCAGTGGGAGAGTACCAAGACCACATCATCTTCTTCAGTTGGTCAATCTAGGGCAGGCATACATCAAATAGATATGTCGATAGCTATGAAGGCCGAGATGGCCTCACTTATGAAAAAGCTAGAAGCCATTGAGACCAAAATCTCATCGTCTTCTCCTGCCCCTACTCTACCCACACGAACTGTTTGTGCTTGTTGTTCGAACCCGTCGCACCTAACCGAAGAGTGTCCTTATAATGCACCCATTCAAGGACAGGATCAAGTTAATGCTGCATTTCAGCAACGACAAAGGAATGATCCGTACTTTTCGACATACAATCAGGGGTGGAGGAGTCACCCAAATCAACAGTTCCAAGGGAATAATAATTTTCAAAGACCTCCTCCACAACAACAACAAGTACCCTTACAAACTCAAAACCAGCAACCTTTCCAACAACAACCTTATACAAATCAAACGAACAATTTGGTTCAACCAAATGATGATAAGGTTAGCTCGCTCGAGAAAAGTCTAGAAGCATTTCTTAAGCAAACTACAGAATCCGCAGCAAGATTTGAAAGTTATGTGCAATCTTTAATGAATAACAATGCCTCACACGATCAAAGTATTAAATCTATTGAGGCACAAATTGCACAATTAACTGCTGCGTTGAGCGAGAGAGAAAAGGGAAAGCTTCCATCTCAACCATTGCCCAATCCCGGTCACGCACAAAACGCATATCACAATCACAATGTAAATGCGGTGACCACGTTGAGATCCGGAAGAGAGTTGCAAAATAATATGGAAACTAGTGATGACATCCCCGCCGGTGGTTCTTCTTCCCCTTCTTCATTTTCTTCACTTCCTTCTTCACCTTTTTCTTTAGAGCCTATTCTCCACCCTTCACACGGCTCTACTTCTTCTAGCTCTAACGGACCCATTTCTCACAACACGAACACATCTACACCGGGATCCGTTCCTAATCCACAGTCTGCTCCACAAACATTTGACTCAACTAATTTTCAAAATGCACCATTTCCAAACAGGTTGAGTCCTAATAAACCAAATACACAAGTGGAGAAGATTGTGGAGATATTTAAGCAGGTTAGCATAAATATACCTCTCTTGGATGCTATCCAACAAGTCCCTTCATACGCGAAAATCTTAAAGGGATTATGCACTTCAAAGAGAAAAGCATCTCAAGTACTGTAACGTTTTAGAAATCGTTTTGCGAATTTTCCCGTTTTAGGGCAAAATTGTCGGTTTTTCCCGTTTTAACCCGATTTTGATCAAACGACCGTATAAGCTTACCGACATCTAATTTGGCCAAAATAAAGCTTGTGCGCGAACTTTGGGAGTATTTGGGAGGTTTTGGTTCAGATAGATTTTTTCCCGAATAAAATATTATTTTAAGCGGTATTTTGTGCACGTAAATCGGGAAAATTTTTAATTTGTGAATAAATTAATTTTGTCACTAGAATTATTTTAGAAGGTTCTTTTTAAATATCTAGATCTTTTTTGGTGACTAATGGTTTGGATTTTTAAAAAAAATAAAAGAAAAGAGTGAAAGGTGGCAAAATAGCATTTTTTATATTATTTACACTCTTTCCTAGCAATTTCTTCACCCAAAATTCACAAAAATACCCCCCCCCCCCACTCACCTTGGCCGACCCTCATCCCCCCATTTCTGTCCTAAACATTTCTAAACTCATTTCTCACTCATTTTCTATCAAAACACAAAAGGAATTCCAAAAATAAATCCAAAACAATTCCTATATAAATATTAAACCATTTTTCCTTCACTAATCCTTCATGGATCTTCATCAAAGCTTGATTTTTGGAGGCTAAAGTGATGGATCTAACTTCTCTTTGGTGTTCTTGAGGAGGTATAATTTCTTACCTTAATCCATAATTAATTTCTTTAATCTTTAACTAGCTAATTTAGTTAACTAGTTAAGTGCTTAGTTTAGCATTTAATTCATGATTAATTCATTATAATTGGTTTAAGAAATTCATGTTAGGGTTAAATTTTGATTAAGTGATTAGTGTTTAATTCAAGTGTTAAATTGTGTTTTGGAAAAGATTAATCTAGTAGAAAATGTTAAAATTTGCTAATAAGCATTTTGGTTTAATTAAGCAAAATTGCTTACTAGATTTTTTGCTAAAACATAATTAGCGAGTGTTAAAAATATAGGATTGGTTTAGATAGCTTAGTTAAGCTATTTTAAGGTATTTTTAATTGTTAGATTTGTGTTATCTTGAATCTAGTGCGATATATTGCGATAGGTTGCTTACTAGATTTCGGGGTTTTTCCGACGTAGGGTTCGTTTGGTAGTTGCGAGGTTATATCAAGTGTATTCCTCGTAATTTTTGTGTTGTGTTGCGCGATCGGGACGATCGGGGTCCAGACTTGGTGTTTTGTAGTTTAGCGACCCGAATTAGGTTTTTGGCCGGTATCGTGCGCGATAGATGCGCTAAGCGCGCAGTGTAATTTTCCGGGCGTTTTCGTCGCGTTTCGTTGTCTTTTCGTCATTTTAGGATATTTAGCTTATGTGTTGTATTTATGAAATTTTAGGTTCGCAAGCAGGGACTTCGGGTGTTGCGGACAAGGGGAAGCAGGTGGTCGGATTTTCTTAGCTCGAGACCATCGGTGAGTAGATTTAACATCTACGGGGAAATCGCCCGTATGGTGTTATGCGTCGGGGCGAATATGATATGATAGCTGCATGTATTTGCATATTAGTTACTTTCATATGATTGTCATTGCATAGCATTATCTGTTGTACTTGACTCGTACCTTTAGATATAACACATTACTGACGGTTCATGTTGCACGAGCACTAAATTGTATGCTACACCCACACCGTCTGTAATTGCCATGACACGCACAAACACCTACATATGTGATATGATAGTGGATAGGAATGATTAGAGTAGTAACTCATATTCTATTGTGCATATGAAATACTGTGGACACATACATACGTGATATTGCATTGGGCAGGAATAGTTAAGGTAGTGAACCTTATTCCACTTCACTTATATCTTGTTATAATTACCTATACATCATGCATACCTATTGACATGTACACCCTCGTACTTGATTACATGTAGATACTTAAACCCTGCTACACTTACATGTACACTTCATATGATACTGCATTTATTTTCGAAGGAATTGGGAACCGCATGATGTGTTTTAAAGCTAGATTCAATTTAAAGAGCGGTTTTTCCTTTATATGCTCATATTGATGTTTTATGTTGCATATATCAGTTTTATATGGATTTTACGCATTGAAATATGGATTTCATATGATTTATGGATTTGAGAACCGTGGGGGATATTTTCAAGAAAACTATGTATTGTTTGAAAACCCGGTTTCTCTTGATATGATATTTGATGCGTCCACCATGTGATTTCTCGGTTCTGAGATTTGGCTTGTGATACCCGATTCGAGGAGCGGGATGCACCGTCTGCGGGTACATGGTGGACCCGGTATGGTACCCCGGGGTGAGTGGTGATTTCGTGGTGTAGACGATAAACCTGACGGTGGGACCACTACCTACCGGTGATTGTATTTGGACTCGGCGGTTATCATGGAGATGCCGACCGGAGTGAGGTATGACATATCGTCAGGGCTAGTCATAGTGACAGCGCCTGAGTTATGAGGATTTACGTGTCGATGCTAGACACGGGTTTCATGATATTTCGAGTGTCGGTGTTTGACACTCAGGTTTTCGTGAGACATACAGGATGTGAAGGCCGATCTGAGGATGCGGTGCCTGAGGATTTGGGATTTGATGTGTCAGTGAGGAACACTGGTGTTTTTCCATGCTGATGATTTTTGCATGAGTTTTATATTATATCATCCCACACTCAGGATTATGTTGATATGCATTGTTTCATGTAGTTGTAGTACCCTGATGATGTACCTTTACATGATTGTTCCATATTCACTTATCATACTTATGCTATCGGATTACTTGTGATAGATAGATCGCTGTTCGTGCATACTTGCGATTACTGTATGATGTTATTTACTATTCACGAGTTGGCAACTCACCCCCGTTGTGCCACAGTGTTGTGCAGGACTTACCCTCTGAGTAGTCGCGGCAGGGCATCTTTTCATCTCTACTTTTGCGGATACCGCTACGGTTGGCTGTGAAGCCTTGCTTTTAGATGGGTTGCGGGTATCTGTTTGTACTTTGTATATTTTTTTGTTGGATCTAGTATTCTCCATCTACCACTATGTTGTATATGACTTAGAGACGACTTGTGAGGATTCAGTGTTATTTTGTGGTGACTTTGGGTGCCGTGCTCGTGGGAGCTGGTTTTGTTGAAAAGTTTTACTTCTTTATGCAGTTTCCTTTTATATTTCTTCGCTTCGGCGTCGTATATATATTGTGGTGGTTGTCTCCGCCGTTGGGCGTGATTTGCTCCCGTTTGGGATGCTTTTATTATTATCCATGTTGTACTCGTTTTCGGGGTTAGTTTTTACAAAGGAGGTGCTGCCGAAATTTTTAAGAACGAAAACTAAACTTAAAGATTTTTACTTGAAAAATTCTGAATGTTTAAAACAATGTTTTCTCCGTTGATCCAGTTTTGGGTGGTTTAGATTTCTGGGTTTCGGCTTACTTAAGTTGCGTACGCCTTTAGACGTTACGTAGTTTAAGTGCCGGTTACGGGCCAAATTTGGGTCGTGACAAAGTTGGTATCAGAGCGCTAGGTTTTTACCTTTCGGGGTGTAGGATGACCTTGGTATGATGGAGTAGGTAGCTTGAGCAGAGTGACGTAGCGTGTGTATGTTCCGCGGCATACTTACGACACGGTACTCCGCCTAAGTGACCTTAGGACTTATTGATTGAAATTCCTTCCATGATTGATATACATCTTTGTGATTCGATTTCCATTTCCTTATCGAATCTTGTTTCAATTTCCAGCCTATATGCCGCCGAAGACTACGAGGGCACAGAGAGCGGCCGCGAGGGCCGAGGCCAGAGTTGACTCGTCTGAGGCGAGGGTTGACCAGAGCGATACGCCTGTGGTACCGGAGCACATTGCTATGATTGGGGCTGGTATGCAGGATCTGCGCCAGATTGTGGGGACCTTAGTAGAGGCTATTCGAGTACAGGGGCAGGCTGTTGTTCCACCCGTTGCAGGGACCACGATGGTACCTACTGATCCGGCAGTCGTAGTTTCAGCTCCAGAGGTTATTACCATGTCACTGACGGAGTTCATGAGGCTGAGGCCTCCGGTGTTTACTGGCACAGATGTTACTGAGGATCCGCAGTCGTTCATCGACCGGATGGCCAGGATTTGTCGCTCACTCCGATGCTCCGACGAGAGATGGGTAGAGTTTGCAAGTTTCCGGCTGGAGGGTATGGCCCAGAAGTGGTGTGAGTCGTTGGAGAGGGGCAGAGCCGCTGGTCTTGCTCCTATGACCTGGGCTGAGTTTGTGACGTCGTTTCTTGCCCGTTTTCTTCCACCGAGCGTCAGGGATGCGCGAGCGCGCAGATTTGAGTTGTTACGTCAGACGCCGGGGATGACGGTGTCGGAGTATGATGTTTTGTTTACTGAGCTGTCGGTGTATGCTCCGTACCTGGTAGCGACTGAGGAGATGAGGGTGAAGAGGTTTGTTCGAGGCCTGCTTACCCAGTTGTTCCTAGCCATCAGCATTCAGCATTGCGACACATATGCGGCAGCTGTCGATGCAGCCCTATTGGTGGAGGAGCGTCTAGCTGAGTCATCGGTTGTTCCAGAACCGAAGAGGACTCGTACGGGTGAGCCAGCACGGGGACCGAGGTTTGTCCGCAGAGGCAGAGTTCCTTCAGACTCGGGGAGTAGCAGAGACGTGGGACGTGGCCAGTTATTCAGTTCTTATTCCCAGGAGGGCCAGCGACCGTCTTATGGATGCTTCGGTTGTGGCAGTTTGCAGTATCTTGTTCGGAATTGTACTGTGGTGCGTCAGAGAGGGCCAGCAGTACCGCAGGTTACCCTACCACCTTCTCCGCCTCAGAGAGCGTTGCCTCTTATTCCTGTTGTTGCACCGCGTCAGACTCCTACTCAGAGAGGTCATGGTCGCGGTGGTTTTGTGCCGAGAGGACGAGGTGGCAGAGGCAGAGGACAGCCAGTAGCCGGTAGAGGGCAGGCACGGGTTTTTGCCTTGACTCACCAGGACGCTCAGGCGTCCAATGCTGTGGTTTCAGGTACCCTTTCCTTATGTTCTTTTGATGCACATGTTCTTTTCGATCCGGGATCTACGCATTCGTATGTTTCCACGCACTTCGCGCCGAGGTTAGGCCGAGAGTCGTGTTTGCTGGATCAGCCGCTAGTAATGACTACTCCTGTAGGAGAGTCGTTTGTTGCGCGGCACGTGTTCCGATCATGTGCTGTCCGTTTAGGAGACAGAGATCTGTCCGTCGACTTGATCCTTCTTGAGATGTTGGACTTCGACGTTCTGTTGGGCATGGATTGGCTAGCGACTTGCTATGCGTCCGTGGACTGCCGCGAGAAGACAGTTAGATTTTGTTTTCCCGGCGAGCCAGTGTTTGTTGTGCAGGGAGACCGTGGTGTCGCCCCTCACAGTTTGGTTTCTGTTCTGTACGCTAGTCGGCTTTTGAGGAGGGGATGTCAGGGATTCTTGGCTTTCATTCATGATACTGGAGTTACGGTGGAGTCGTTGGACCAGGTTTCTACCGTGCGAGAATTTCCCGATGTCTTTCCCGACGAGTTACCTGGGTTGCCGCCAGAGCGCGATATTGAGTTTTGCATTGATCTGATTCCTGGCACGGAGCCTATTTCTATACCGCCTTATCGGATGGCTCCGGCAGAGCTTAGAGAGCTTAAAGATCAGTTGCAAGAGTTGCTTGTTTTGGGACTTATGCGTCCGAGTGTTTCGCCGTAGGGAGCTCCTGTTCTGTTCGTCAAGAAGAAGGACGGCAGTTTGAGGCTATGTGTGGATTATCGTCAGTTGAACCGAGTTACGGTGCGGAATAGGTATCCTTTACCCCGCATTGATGATTTATTTGATCAGCTCCAGGGTGCGAAACATTTTTCGAAGATTAATTTGCGTTCGGGTTATCATCAGTTGCGGGTTCGGAATGATGACATTCCGAAGACTGCTTTTCGTACGAGCTATGGGCATTATGAGTTTTTGGTGATGTCGTTCGGACTCACCAATGCGCCAGCAGCGTTCATGGATCTGATGAACCGGATTTTCAGGCCGTTCCTCGACCAGTTCATTATAGTGTTTATTGATGACATACTGGTCTACTCTAGGAGTCATGAGGAGCATGAGCAGCACTTGAGGATCACTTTGCAGATATTGAGAGAGCACCGGCTGTATGCTAAATTCTCAAAGTGCGCATTTTGGCTTGATAGAGTTGACTTCCTGGGTCATGTGGTGACTGGTGATGGTATTCTTGTGGACCCGAGGAAGATCGAGGCTGTACAGCTTTGGCCCAGACCTGTATCGGTGATGGAGGTCCGCAGCTTTTTGGGCTTAGCTGGTTATTATCGCCGTTTTGTGCAGGATTTCTCGAGTATCGCTGCACCGCTGACTGGACTGACCCGGAAGGGGATTCCTTTTCTCTGGACTGATGCGTGCGAGCAGAGTTTTCAGCAGTTGAAGACTCGGTTGACGACAGCACCAGTTCTTTCTTTACCTTCTGGATCGGGCGGCTATGTTGTTTATTGTGATGCTTCTCGAGTGGGACTCGGCTGTGTTTTGATGCAGCATGATAGGGTGATTGCATATGCTTCTAGGCAGCTGAAGAAGCACGAGCAGAATTACCCCACTCACGATCTTGAGATGGCAGCGGTAGTCTTTGCGTTGAAGATTTGGAGACACTACTTGTACGGAGAGTCGTGTCAGATCTTCACGGATCACAAGAGTTTGAAGTATATCTTCCAGCAGCGAGATCTGAACCTGAGACAGCGCCGATGGATGGAGCTAGTGAAGGATTATGATTGTGAGATCCTTTATCACCCGGGCAAGGCGAATGTGGTAGCTGATGCTTTGAGTCGTAGGCCCGTGGGTAGCTTGTCCCAGTTGAGCGCAGTTCAGTGTCAGTCCTCTGCAGATTGGCAGCTCTTGTGTGATAGTAGAGTGCAGTTCGAGTTCACTTCCGCTGGGGGACAGCTTGCTCATGTCCGTGCCCGTCCACTTCTTTTTGATCGTATCCGTGAGGCGCAGCCCAGCGATGCCCGTTTGATTGAGATTCTTGAGCTTGTTCGGCAGGGAAGAGTTTCGGAGTTCATGATTGATGACCAGGGTGTGCTACGATGTGGGACTCGCTTGTGTGTACCAGATGTTGATGGGTTGAGACGCGAGATCCTAGAGCAGGCACATCAGTCGGCCTTTAGCGTTCATCCAGGTTCCACCAAGATGTACCGTGACTTGAGGGACTTCTACTGGTGGGAAGGGATGAAGCGTGATATATCGGACTTCGTTTCGAGGTGCCTGACTTGTCAGCAAGTCAAGGCTGAGCATCAGAGACCGGCTGGAGAGTTGCAGCCTTTACCCGTTCCGGAGTGGAAATGGGAGCAGATTTCCATGGACTTCATTGTGGGTCTACCCAGGACCAGTCGAGGGTATGACTCTATTTGGGTTATTGTAGACCGGTTGACGAAAGCGGCTCACTTTCTTCCGGTGAAGACCACTTTCAGTTATGCTCAGTATGCTCAGTTGTACATAGATGAGATTGTGCGTTTGCACGGTGTTCCCACATGCATAGTATCCGACAGAGGCACCCAGTTTACTAGCCGTCTTTGGCAGAAGCTTCAGGAAGCTTTGGGTACCCGGCTGAGTTTTAGTACCGCTTTTCATCCACAGACCGATGGCCAGTCGGAGCGGACTATACAGACTCTAGAGGATATGCTCCGTGCATGCGTGCTTGATTTTGGTGGCAGTTGGGATCGTCACTAGCCGTTGATTGAGTTCTCCTACAACAACAGCTTTCAGGAGACTATTCAGATGGCACCTTTTGAGGCATTATATGGTCGGAAGTGTCGATCGCCAGTCTGTTGGACCGAGCTTAGTGAGAGTTTGGTTTTGGGACCCCAGCTAGTTCAGGAGACCACGGAGAAGATCCAGCTGATTCAGGATAGGATGAGAGCAGCCCAGTGCAGGCAGAAGTCTTATGCCGACCGTCGTCGTCGCAGACTTGAGTTCGCAGTGGGGGATCATGTATTCCTGAGGATTTCTCCGATGAAGGGCGTTATGCGATTTGGGAAGAGAGGGAAGCTCAGTCCCAGATTTGTAGGTCCTTTCGAGATCCTTGAGCGAGTGGGTTCTGTTGCTTATCGTTTGGCGCTCCCGCCCAGTTTTCCGGATGTTCACCCTGTTTTTCATGTGTCGATGCTTCATAGATACCTTCATGATCCTTCTCACACGATTCAGCACGAGACCGTTCAGCTTGAGCGTAATCTTTCGTTCACCGAGCAGCCGGTAGTTATTTTGGATCGGCAGGTGAAGAAACTTCGGTCAAAGGTCTTGCCATCTGTGAAGGTTCTTTGGCGTAGCCCGACTAATGAGGAGATCACTTGGGAGGCCGAGAGCGAGATGCGGAAGAAATTCCCTCATCTTTTTGAAGGTACGCTTAGTATGAAATTTTAATTCGGGGACCGAATTTCTATAAGGAGGGGAGATTGTAACGTTTTAGAAATCGTTTTGCGAATTTTCCCGTTTTAGGGCAAAATTGTCGGTTTTTCCCGTTTTAACCCGATTTCGATCAAACGACCGTATAAGCTTACCGACATCTAATTTGGCCAAAATAAAGCTTGTGCGCGAACTTTGGGAGTATTTGGGAGGTTTTGGTTCAGATAGATTTTTTTCCGAATAAAATATTATTTTAAGCGGTATTTTGTGCACGTAAATCGGGAAAATTTTTATTTTGTGAATAAATTAATTTTGTCACTAGAATTATTTTAGAAGGTTCTTTTTAAATATCTAGATCTTTTTTGGTGACAAATGGTTTGGATTTTAAAAAAAATAAAAGAAAAGAGTGAAAGGTGGCAAAATAGCATTTTTTATATTATTTACACTCTTTCCTAGCAATTTCTTCACCCAAAATTAACAAAAATACCCCCCCACTCACCTTGGCCGACCCTCATCCCCCCATTTCTGTCCTAAACATTTCTAAACTCATTTCTCACTCATTTTCTATCAAAACACAAAAGGAATTCCAAAAATAAATCCAAAACAATTCCTATATAAATATTAAACCATTTTTCCTTCACTAATCCTTCATGGATCTTCATCAAAGCTTGATTTTTGGAGGCTAAAGTGATGGATCTAACTTCTCTTTGGTGTTCTTGAGGAGGTATAATTTCTTACCTTAATCCATAATTAATTTCTTTAATCTTTAACTAGCTAATTTAGTTAACTAGTTAAGTGCTTAGTTTAGCAATTAATTCATGATTAATTCATTATAATTGGTTTAAGAAATTCATGTTAGGGTTAAATTTTGATTAAGTGATTAGTGTTTAATTCGAGTGTTAAATTGTGTTTTGGAAAAGATTAATCTAGTAGAAAATGTTAAAATTTGCTAATAAGCATTTTGGTTTAATTAAGCAAAATTGCTTACTAGATTTTTTGCTAAAACATAATTAGCGAGTGTTAAAAATATAGGATTGGTTTAGATAGCTTAGTTAAGCTATTTTAAGGTATTTTTAATTGTTAGATTTGTGTTATCTTGAATCTAGTGCGATATATTGCGATAGGTTGCTTACTAGATTTCGGGGTTTTTCCGACGTAGGGTTCGTTTGGTAGTTGCGAGGTTATATCAAGTGTATTCCTCGTAATTTTTGTGTTGTGTTGCGCGATCGGGACGATCGGGGTCCAGACTTGGTGTTTTGTAGTTTAGCGACCCGAATTAGGTTTTTGGCCGGTATCGTGCGCGATAGATGCGCTAAGCGCGCAGTGTAATTTTCCGGGCGTTTTCGTCGCGTTTCGTTGTCTTTTCGTCATTTTAGGATATTTAGCTTATGTGTTGTATTTATGAAATTTTAGGTTCGCAAGCAGGGACTTCGGGTGCTGCGGACAAGGGGAAGCAGGTGGTCGGATTTTCTTAGCTCGAGACCATCGGTGAGTAGATTTAACATCTACGGGGAAATCGCCCGTATGGCGTTATGCGTCGGGGCGAATATGATATGATAGCTGCATGTATTTGCATATTAGTTACTTTCATATGATTGTCATTGCATAGCATTATCTGTTGTACTTGACTCGTACCTTTAGATATAACACATTACTGACGGTTCATGTTGCACGAGCACTAAATTGTATGCTACACCCACACCGTCTGTAATTGCCATGACACGCACAAACACCTACATATGTGATATGATAGTGGATAGGAATGATTAGAGTAGTAACTCATATTCTATTGTGCATATGAAATACTGTGGACACATACATACGTGATATTGCATTGGGCAGGAATAGTTAAGGTAGTGAACCTTATTCCACTTCACTTATATCTTGCTATAATTACCTATACATCATGCATACCTATTGACATGTACACCCTCGTACTTGATTACATGTAGATACTTAAACCCTGCTACACTTACATATACACTTCATATGATACTGCATTTATTTTCGAAGGAATTGGGAACCGCATGATGTGTTTTAAAGCTAGATTCAATTTAAAGAGCGGTTTTCCCTTTATATGCTCATATTGATATTTTATGTTGCATATATCAGTTTTATATGGATTTTACGCATTGAAATATGGATTTCATATGATTTATGGATTTGAGAACCGTGGGGGATATTTTCAAGAAAACTATGTATTGTTTGAAAACCCGGTTTCTCTTGATATGATATTTGATGCGTCCACCATGTGATTTCTCGGTTCTGAGATTTGGCTTGTGATACCCGATTCGAGGAGCGGGATGCACCGTCTGCGGGTACATGGTGGACCCGGTATGGTACCCCAGGGTGGGTGGTGATTTCGTGGTGTAGACGATAAACCTGACGGTGGGACCACTACCTACCGGTGATTGTATTTGGACTCGGCGGTTATCATGGAGATGCCGACCGGAGTGAGGTATGACATATCGTCAAGGCTAGTCATAGTGACAGCGCCTGAGTTATGAGGATTTACGTGTCGATGCTAGACACGGGTTTCATGATATTTCGAGTGTCGGTGTTTGACACTCAGGTTTTCGTGAGACATACAGGATGTGAGGGCCGATCTGAGGATGCGGTGCCTGAGGATTTGGGATTTGATGTGTCAGTGAGGGACACTGGTGTTTTTCCATGCTGATGATTTTTGCATGAGATTTTATATTATATCATCCCACACTCAGGATTATGTTGATATGCATTGTTTCATGTAGTTGTAGTACCCTGATGATGTACCTTTACATGATTGTTGCATATTCACTTATCATACTTATGCTATCGGATTACTTGTGATAGATAGATCGCTGTTCGTGCATACTTGCGATTACTGTATGATGTTATTTACTATTCACGAGTTGGCAACTCACCCCCGTTGTGCCACAGTGTTGTGCAGGACTTACCCTCTGAGTAGTCGCGGCAGGGCATCTATTCATCTCTACTTTTGCGGATACCGCTACGGTTGGCTGTGAAGCCTTGCTTTTATGTGGGTTGCGGGTATCTGTTTGTACTTTGTATATTTTTTTGTTGGATCTAGTATTCTCCATCTACCACTATGTTGTATATGACTTAGAGACGACTTGTGAGGATTCAGTGTTATTTTGTGGTGACTTTGGGTGCCGTGCTCGTGGGAGCCGGTTTTGTTGAAAAGTTTTACTTCTTTATGCAGTTTCCTTTTATATTTCTTCGCTTCGGCGTCGTATATATATTGTGGTGGTTGTCTCCGCCGTTGGGCGTGATTTGCTCCCGTTTGGGATGCTTTTATTATTATCCATGTTGTACCCGTTTTCGGGGTTAGTTTTTACAAAGGAGGTGCTGCCGAAATTTTTAAGAACGAAAACTAAACTTAAAGATTTTTACTTGAAAAATTCTGAATGTTTAAAACAATGTTTTCTCCGTTGATCCAGTTTTGGGTGGTTTAGATTTCTGGGTTTCGGCTTACTTAAGTTGCGTACGCCTTTAGACGTTACGTAGTTTAAGTGCCGGTTACGGGCCAAATTTGGGTCGTGACAAGTACCCAAGAAAGTGCTAGTGGCTAGTGCAGTGAGCAATGCTATTAACCACCATCAAACCTTACCCCAAAAACGAAAGGACCCCGGCTGTCCTACGATTTCCATTACAATTGGGGATAAGAAAATTAATCGAGCACTTTTAGATCTTGGGTCTAGTGTTAACCTGATTCCTTACTCCGTATACGAACAATTAGGGGTTGGAGAGTTGAAACACACTCGTTGCACTCTCCAAATGGCTGATCGATCAATCACCTATCGAAGGGGTCAACTAGAGGATGTGTTGATCAAAGTCGGGGAATTCATATTCCCCGTTGATTTTATCGTTATGGATACATAACCTGTTGCTAACCCAAGAAACCAAATTCCGGTGATTCTTGGTCGACCATTTTTGGCCACTTCCAATACCGTAATAAATTGTCGCAATGGCTCCATGACTCTATCCTTCGGAAAGAGGTCTAGTGAGTTCAACATTTATAAGATGGGAAGTCTGCCCCCCGTGCCTAAAACTAGTACACGAGAAGTTTGCTCTATTCACGAAATCACGCAGGAGGACTGCGAGCTTGAAAGATTTCTATTTGATGAAAACAGTTTTGACGCCACTAGTGCGTCCCTCCTTGAGCCTACTACCGTTGACACAACCGATGTTGATTATGAATGTTTCACTTTTTTAGATGATGACGACTCACAGCCCGAATATGAGTCGTTTGAATTTTTGGATGAGTCAGTCGAACCATCCGAATCGGTTGTTTGCAGTGATTTCGAACCTGTGTTAGAGTCCTTTGAGTTCGAGGTAGATTCCGCAATGATTCTTTCGCCTCAGAAATTCGAACTCACGCCCTTGCCGTCTCACCTTAGATATGCCTACATAGGTGAGAATGAGACCTTTCCCATTATCATATCGGCCTCTCTAGCCATCGAGCAAGAGAACGCCCTCTTAACGGTCTTAAAAGATAGGCGGTAAGTTGTCGGTTGGACTATGGCGGACATCGAGGAGATAAGTTCCCTCATAAGTGAATATCATACACAATTGATGGATGATGCCATGTCAATAGAGGACCCACAGGAATATCTTGGGGGTATTGTGGTGAGTCAACCTCCTCCCTTAGAAGTTGAAAGACCCCCATTTCTTTTAATAAGGTACGAGAATGCCAACACTCCACTGATTGCTGATCATTTACATTCTCGTTTCGATGCATCACCATCACCTGTATATTTACCTCCACACCTCCCATACCACTACTTCTATCTTCCCCAATTCTTTGCGGACCACCATAACTTATTTTTCCACCACCCAATATTCTTTACTGATAAATTTTTCAACTGGTTGGTGTTGACGTTTGGTCTAGGCAAAGTTTGGCAGTAATGTCTAACATGGTTTAAATGAAGTTTGGGGGAGGGCCTTTTTGTATATATTCTTTGTTTTTCTTAACAATAAAAAAAAGGTTGTAAATAAATAAACAGGGAAGTGCCGGTATTTTGACCCTCTTAGTTTAGCATGACAGTGAGGACACTGTCAAGTTCAAGTTTGGGGGTATGCTCGGTACGTCCTCTTCCTTCGCATTCATTTGTATATATTTTTGCATTTGCATATTTATTTGAAAACCCATAAAAATTTGAAAAATTTCAAAAATTATAAAAATTATTGTATTCAATTTTGGCTATAATTGACTTAAGTTTGACAAATAGGTTAACCGGCTAGGAACAACTAGATCTTAGACTTACTGAATTAAAAACCCTAAAAATAACATCCCTTAAAGTTTAACGGTAGAAAGTATATGCCTTGTAGTTTATTTAGAAATAGGCAAATTTTGGGTTCACTTCTTGGGCTAAGTCGAAACAAGGGAAGAGTATTGATGTTCTTATTAGAGTATAAGTTTGAAAAATAGTTCCTACCTTAAGTCTAAATTCTGAAAATGTATACCCTACAATTTGCACATTCACGCACCTTGAAACTTGGAATAGTAGAAGAGACCTTGAAATGCTCTTGTCTAAAGTCCTTAGTACAATGAAAATAAAAAGAAAAAAAAGTGAATAAAGAAAAAAAATGGACACTGGTTTTTGTGGTTACTTAAGGCTGTAAAAATAGAAAAATATTTAGCAAGGGTGCTTCATCACCTAGTGCCTTAGACCAACTGGTTTGGGAGTCACTGCTAAAGCCTTGGGTGTTGCAAAGACTAGGAAGTACGCTTTAAAGTGCAAACGCATTTTGTAATCGGTCGTTTGGTACCTCAAGAAGTATTAACGGTTGCATGAAGGATGTGTAAGCAAATTTCATTCACCAACTAATTAGTACTTTGGACAACGGACAAGGGCATGATTGCTTGAATTGAATTTCCAAGTGTAGGGGTGATCTATACACACACGTAGGGGTATGTGATTGGAATTTAGATAAGAGAGAGGAATGAAAGATAAAATTTGTATCTTTAATGGAGTTGATAGAAAATTCCTAAGTAGAGATCAAACCCTAGAAGGAAGACGTAAGAGATGCCGAAAGCTAAGTAGGTCTACATAACATATATAATCTTAAGTTAAATAATGAGGAAGTGTGAAGAATATGGGTGGATAATTTGCGAGTCAAAAAGGTAATAGAATTCCTTATTAGAAAACCTAATTGGAAAACAAAAGTTAATGGGCCGAATTGATAGGATTTTGTGGGTGTAATCCGCTGAAAACCCTCAGGAGACAACACTCCTCCTACTAGGGACACCTAGAGGTTTAACGGCTTGTTGCACGTGCTCAGTGCAATCGCGTTTCCCTGCGAAAGTGCGGTTAGGATTTTAGAGAATAAAATAATAAGTTTGCTCGAGGACGAGCAAAAGGTAAGTTTGGGGGTATTTGTTTAGACCATAATATTGCATTTTTCATTCCCCTATTCTTATCCGTTTTATAAATAAACAGGTACTCTTGACGCACGTTTGTTGCATATTACAGGTTACAGGTTTCTGGAGCAAATACAGTGAAAAAGACACAAAACAACAGAAAAGGGACTTTTGACCAACAATTAGACGAATCCTAGTCAAGCAAGGCAACGAATGTCAAGGTGAAACGGTTAAAAAAGCCCAATACAAGTCTTCACTGAAGATCTGGAGAAGAGTGAAAAGCCAACAGAGAAAAAGAAGTATTAAACTAAGAAGCCCAGACAACCACAAAGGACCCCAGAAAATTTGGTGAGCCAATCCCACCAATGGGCCGCGGATCCGCGGCCCAAGCCATCAATTGCCGTGGATCCGCGGCCGTATAATACACGTGTCGGTGGATTTTTCTTCTGTTGCCGCGACTGTTCTGGTGTTGGGATTCTCAGGGGTCAAATCAGTAATTGCGCATGTGCGAGAGTCTGTAACCCTAGGTTTCCTATTTTCCTATAAATTGTAATTTTAGATCTAAAAATTGTATGCCTCTTTTCAATAAATAAAGTTCAGAATTTCTGGGAGTGACATTCAGAACTATTCTGTCTTCTACTTAGAGGGAGCCATCAAATCTGTAGGTAATTTATTTCCTTGCTTTTATTTTCTAGTATAATTTATCATCCCCTAATGAGCGAGTAGTCTCCTCGCTTGTTAGGGTTAGCCTTAGCGAAAGGGTTGAGAGATGAGATCTCTCACCCCTTTCAATGCCATCTTCACTTTAGAGTTAGAACTCCATGCATACGCACACATCCGCTCCCTACGGCACCCTACCCCTCGAGGTAACGGTGAACCGTAGTATAAAGGGCCGGTTGCGCGCGTTTTCCATGGGGGTTAGGGTAATTATCAACAAAGGAAGGATACAAATCTAGAGGAAGAAACATCTTCCCAAAAGATTCGTATCCACTTTATTGATAATTAACGTAACATCTAATAGATCTAAAAAAGAAGGCATTGAAAGCGGTGAAGGAAACATTAATCTCCAAAACTTCCCCTAAGCCTAACCCTAGCAAGACTCTTAATTAGATTAATTAGATCTAGTTTTTATAGATTTTTATAAACCAATCAAAACGACAAATAGAATCAACTCGTTAAAACACATAAAAGGAATTTACCCGTCTCTGTGGATCGACCCGCACTCACCGGCTAGCTGCGAAGCGACGCCGTTTCTTGATTGCGGTAAATACAGTTTTTGACAACCAATCAGTGCCCTCAATGCAATTATCGTAGTCGCAGGCATGTGATTATGATGATTAAGGGAGGACCTATAACGATAAAACAGTCTTACTCGAGATGCTAGTATGCTATCTGGTTTGTTTTTATCATCATGTACATGTTGATAGAGTCCATAGGATTCTTGCTTGACTACCAGCATTATGATGGCGATCATATACGTGGGAGCTCGGGGTCTATAAGCACATCCTTAAATATCCCTAGTCGTGGGAGTATCGAGACTGGGCATCGATACTCCAGTGTAGACTAGTGTATACTTATCTAGACCACGACGAGGGGCGGTGGCCGGTCTCACAAGCCATTGGTGTCAGTTGTTCACCTAAGATAGTAAACAGGTGCTCATTGGGTTATGAGTACACTGGACGGACTCGCCGGGAACATACTAGTTGGTATTATATCTATTGTCAGATAGCAGTTCCCTGGTGACATGTGTACAGGTTAGTCTGTCGACCTGGGATCGTCATTTGTCTCGTGTGAGTTCCCACTGTGCTTTGATTACTCCCCTACCATGCTCAAAGGAGACGTGCAAACAGGTTTTAGTTGGGTACAGTCCCTAGCCACATGGAGGCAGTGAGCGGATCATCAGGGATTCGTCTCTCCCGGTATTGGGGGTTGATGTCGCACAGTGCACGGGTGGCCATCACCTAAAATCCTCGGCCGGGTAGTGGAGAATTACTGATTTGGATCAGTATTTTCTTAGAAGGTGATGGGCTTCATACCGACACGAATTATCGCGTTATTAGGGGTTTGACTTTATTCACCCCCCAGACTCGATATGCGATACTCTTAGACGAACAGACCGGACTGTACGGATATTGTCACTGACAGGCTCAGTAAGGGTTTGGATGAGCTTGCTCGTCAGCCTTCCTTTCGCTCAATACCTGGGTAGCCGTTACGTACAGCTAGTGCCGCTGACGTGCTTGTGGTTAAACCCACTGCCAGCGTATTGACGAGTCTTTAGAGTCCCACACAGAGGGTTTCCCTGGTTCTGGCGAAATGATGTAGTTGCCGTATTGGATACGTGCAGGGTTCCGATCGATTGGTGTACATTATACTTGGACTTTCGATTGGACAGTTGATAATACTAGCCGGCTCGGGTTTGAGCCGGATTATTAAATCAGGTATTGATTTAATAATTTGCGTATATGTATTTCGATACGTATATTCTAGTATTATATTCTTTGTGATTATTCTATCTCTTTGGGTATTCGTATTTCGGTACGGATACATGTATGTATATACAGTTGAATGTAATCCGTATTTTTTTACTGGATAACATTCTAGAAGGTGCCACCTCATTTTAGGGTTTGACCATTTTCATTAAATGGATAAATGAGGTGGAATATAGCATGATGGGTATGGTGAGAACCATACTTAAATAATGCACACTGTTGGATATAGTGCCCTCAAAGTCAATTATTGGATCGCAGGTACGTGATTGTGATGATTGAGGAAGGGCCTATACCGATAAAACAGTCTTACTCGAGATGATAGTATGCTATCTGGTTTGTCTTTATCACTGTTACACTTTGATAGAGCCCTTAGGATCTTGCTTGACTACCAACAGTATGATGGCGATCATATACGTGAGAGTTGGGTAGTCCATAAGCATATCCTTAATTTTGGTCCCTAGTCGTGGGAGTTTCGAGACAGGGCATCGATACTCTCGAGTAGACTAGTGTATATAGTCGAGACGCCGATGAGGGGCGGTGGCCGGTCTCACAAGCCATTGGTGTTAGTTGGTTCACCTAAGATGTATACAGGTGCTCATTGGGTTATGAGTACACCGGACAGGACTCGTCGGGAATATGCTAGATGGTATTATACCTATTGTCAGATAGCAGTTCCCTGGTGACATGTGTACAGGTTAGTTTGTCGACCTGAGATCGTCATTTGTCTCGTGTGAGTTCCCACTGTGCTTTGATTACTACCCTACCACGGCTCAAAGGAGTCGTGCAAACAGGTTTTAGTTGGGTACAGTCCCGAGCCACATGGAGGCAGTGAGCGGATCGTTGGGGATTCGTCTCTCCCGGTATTGGGGGTTGATGTCGCACAGTGCACAGATGGCCATCACCTGAAATCCTCGGCCGGGGTATTGGAGAATTACTGATTTGGATCAGTAGTTTCTTAGGAGGTGATGGGCTTCATACCGACACGAATTATCGCGTTATTAGGGGTCTGACTTGATCCACCCCCTAGACTCGATATGCGATACTCTTAGACGAACGGACCGGACTGTACGGATATTGTCACTGTCAGGCTCAGTAGGGTTTTTGGATGAGTTCGCTCGTCAGCTTCCCTTCCGATCAATACATAGGCAACCGTTACGTACAGCTAGTAGCTCTGACGTGCTAGTGGTTATACCCAGTGCCAGTGTGTTGATGAGTCATTAGAGTCCCCCACAGACAGTTTTCCAAGTTCGGGCGAAACGTTGTAGAGGCCGTATGGTTTTATGGCAGGGTTCGGAAAATGCACGTGCGTTTACGCACGTGTCATATTTTGGGCAGATAATACTGGTAGGGTTTGGTTTAAGCCAGATCCGAGTATTATACTGTGTAGATTTAATATCTTTATCTCAGTTGCATTTGTATTCGGTCGTAATACAAATGCGAGTATGTTTATACTGTTACGGGGTTATCCTGAAATTCGTTTTGGGATCGTTTTTGGAAGTTGTCAGTTTCCAGTTTTCTATCGACCGTATTAAACATTCGGTTTAATTCGGATTTATCTTTTCGTCACTTGGGTAACTCATGAGGGTGAGTCGTGGTTCTAGAAGGTTCTAGATTTGGTGACTTGGTTTTGGTTCAATGTATGCATTAATTGTTTTGATGACTAGGTTATGATGATTCATTAGTTCATTAAAGTTTATGCAAGGTATTATCTTTGACTCATGCCTTTCTTTTTATGCTAATGGTCACCTTCCCCTCTCCTACACTCACCTCCCCCCTCATCTTAAGTGGCCGGCCCCTCTCATTTGAAAGGATTATGGTTGTTGATTTGCAAAAGAAAAAGACTATGGTTTTGGGTTCATGAAAATTAGGATTGCTATTTTTCTCATTTCACCCGATCCAAAAGGCAACTTCATTAACCGTTCATCCATAGTTTTGGATGTAACGAGACAAAGTGTTCTACTCATTCTCTACATCAATCTTGGTCATCTCTTTTGGCAAACTTGATGATCGAGTTGCCTCGGTTCAGAGGCGGGAGCCCGTTTAAAGATCCGTCGACATGGTGCCACCTGGACGAGAAGACTGGAGATTCAGGAGATCGGAGCAGCCGCAACAAAACGTGGGATGATGGTTAAAGACAGAAGGACTCGGATCGTTCGGTATAGCTTTTCTACCCACTTTGTAGTTTGTTAGTTTAGCGATAATGGTAGATCCGGGTTATAGTATGCGATAGCGCCAGTTAAAAAGTTTTGTTCCGCATTTAGCATCTGAAAGACGGTCAGGGCGCTACCGTAGACTTACACACACAAATGAATTCTTAATTCATTTATATTCACTATTCAAGTATGGGAGGATTTTAAAAATGGAAAAATGGTTTTTACAAAACCAAGCATGCTACTTTCTCTCTCCAAGGTTGAGCTCAATTTTACAAGCATGCTTGTTCTTCTTCACTTGGGTTTTTCTTGTGCTCCTCCCTCACCATTTCTCCTCTAGCTTTTCATTGTTGCATCCACCTTCATGATATGAGATAGATAACACTTAAACTACATTCAATACATCCTAGGCTCTCTAGGGTAGCATCCTAGAGACCCTAGTTGCTCCACTAGCATCTTGGTATGGAGTTAGTGCCGGAATTACATCTCTCGGGTGGATCGTCTTTGATGAAAGAAGACCGGCGACCAACTTCGTTCAAGCACACCTCAAGGAGCCATGGAGAAAGATGAGACCGAAGGACATGGTTCTATTCGGTATAATCTTTCTAACTTGTAGTTTAGCACCTTTTGTTTGCTAGTATAGTGTTTATGGGTTCGATCTTGGGATTGGGTTCCGTCGGCGCCAGAATTTTTGTTCTCCGTTTTTGTTCCGCACCGGCCACTTTTGATGGCCAGGGCGCCGACATAACCCAGCAAGAGTAAATATTTTATAATTCCTTTTTTTGTAATACCAAAATACTAATACATTTTATATATTAAATACAGATTTTCCCAAGCGACTGCTGTAGTTGTATGCACATCTGAAAAACAATAAGGATTACCATATACAACCTTCCAAAGGTAAATCAATCTGAAACAAGTGGTGATTATGTTTATTTTCCTTGTAATACGAAAATATTAACAAAATTTTATATACTAAATACAGATTTTCCCATACCTCTACATTATTCCAACATGATCCAAGTAGTGTATTCTAAGTATGTCCGTCCATATCATTCCGGTCTTTTCAACCCAAACCATTCACATTATACCGTTCTCAATCATCGTATATTGCACCCGAGCCTTATGTTGCTATGAGTGACAATGATATGGGTGACAGTGATAATGATGAAACTAGTGAAGATCATCAAGGGGAGAATAGCGTGGATTACGCCACTGGATTGAATGAAGTGGCATTGATTGCTGACATGGCTGCGAATAATGATTTTGTCGAACTAGAAGATCCCGGTCTCGATCCATTGGAAGATGATAGTTGGGTAGACTTAGCTGTGGCAGAAGTAAATGTTGAATCTTATTTGGAAGCGAGTGTAGTAAGTGAAAATTGCGTCACTGTTAGAGACATGTTTCCGGAAAAAAGAGATCTTATTTGTAAACTGAAGGCATGGGCTATTTAAAAAAATATGACATTTAAAACCGAAGAGTCAAATAAGACGTACTATACCGTGATATGTACGAAACCTCCTGAATGTAAGTGGAGATCGCATGCATGTTGTTCTAAAAGAGCCAAAGCTTGGAAGTCACGAAATACAACCGAGAACACACTTGTATTAATTCGATTATGTTAAAAGATCACAGGAATTGCACTTCATCATACATTTGCTCACTTATCATGCCACTTATCCGTACAGATGTGGTGATGACTCCTCGAGAGATACAATTCTATGTAAGTGGAGAGCACAAAATTCAGATTTCGTATGTGAAGGCACGGGATGCTCGTAGAAAGGCTGCATGCAATATATTTGGGGATTGGAAAAGCTCATACAACTCGCTAGTCCCTTTTATGGAAGTCATGAAAGTATCAAATCCGGGGTCTGTATACCAATTAAAAACCACAGAAACCGATGTCGATGGTTGTGTCAGGTTTCAAAGAATTTTCTGGTTTTTTGCTCCTTGCACGGGTGGTTTTACACACTGTCGGCCGATATTGTGCATGGATGGGACGTATCTATAAGGTAAAGACAGAGCTTACATGTTAATTGCTACGGGCGTTGATGTTAATAACGGTATATTTCCGTTGGGATTTTCTATTGTCGAGAGTGAAAATACATCATCTTGATCATGTTTTTTTCGTCAACTCAAAAGTATTCCATCTGTTATTGATAAAACAGATTTATGCATCATATCTGATAGACATCTTGGAATACTAGCTGCAATGAGAGTTATATTTCCGACGGCACCACATAGGTTTTGCCTGCGGTATTTCAGACAGAATTTTGATAGAAAATTTAAAAATTCAGATCTGCATAAGCTTATGTACAAAGCCGATGAAGCGCCTGACCATAATGTTCATGACATATACATGACAAAAATTGGAGAGATGGGTCAAGTAGCGAAAGCATGGTTAGATAAGTATTCAGCACGTATGTGGATACAAGCACATGATAATGGATGTAGATATCTATTAATGACCACTAATATGTCTGAAAGGTTCAACGGAATTCTTAAGAGTGTTAGAGACTACCAATACAGAGGTTGATTGTTCGAATCTTTTTAAGTGTGAATACTTATTTTGTACAAAGAAGGGAAAAGTCTTTGGCGATGGAGACTCCACTCACCGCGTATTATGAAGATATATTTCGGAAAAGAGAACGCAGATCACAATACTATAGATCTAAAAGATTTGACACAGCGGAGTTTCATGTTACGAGAAATAATAAGAATCAATATACCGTAAATTTTAGAGATGAAGGGCTCTCTTCATGCACATGCGGTGTTTTCCAGTAACAACATTTACCGTGTGCCCACGCAATTGCTGCTGCGAGCAGCATGTATAACTCACATTACAATTTTGCTTCACGTTACTATACGGTTTCCAATTACCAAGACGCATACGATCCAAAATTTCATCCTATACCAGACAATCGCTACAAGCACTATTATACTGGGAACAGACAAATACCGACTGTATTACCACCGGACAAAAATATAGGATCCGGAAGACCTAAGGTGTCTTAAGATCGAATGACAATGGATGCCGATCCTCAGCAAAGACACGACAGATATAACTTATGCAAACAGCCAGGTCATTATAAGATCAGATGTCAAGGACAGACATCAAGGGCGGGACCTTCGAGATCGTGAAGAAGAAGCAACGAAAGGAAAATCAATTATTATTTATAAGGAAGCTTATATAATTTAAATTTTAGTATGATCTTTTTGCATTATCCGTTTGAGGCTAAGTTACTGTAAACTAGCGTTAAAATTACAATATGTAAATTGAGTAGTGAATATTAACACTTGAATTTACTCGTTTTCAACTGAAATAGCTTCTGCGGCATACTGATTTTCTACTACAGTGCTACAAATTTGTGCTACGACACATACATCAATTAAATATTATACAATAATATTAAAGAAATAGATACCACACAGTCCGTGATGTTGGATTGAATACAGTTCTGAGAGGGCTAAAAGATCGTGTCCCTACATGGGCCCGTTTCCTCCCTCGAGCTTCCGTGGCATACTATATTACTCTCTCCAACGAGTGTCATGGGTTTAGATTGGTAATGTGATGGACTTCAAGTATTTAGAAATTACGTTAGTAACCGCTTAGAAACTTCGAGTCATTCTACCCCCATATCTTTCACCGTTTAGTAACCACTTAGGAACTCAATATCAACTACAGTTGTATTCTTCGTATTTTCTCTAATTCTTCCATGAGGAGACAAAACTTGAAACTCAATTTTATTTGCTTTGCTTTCGTTACTGAAGTGTTACTCATTCATATTTATAGTATGATTCAAGAATTGAATTCCTTCTATATAAACAGTAACAACTCTTATCCCCACGTCAGTAACAGTAACAACAATCTTATCTAATATTTGTCCAAAAGCGGGTCAATCTTATCCAATATTTGTCCGAAGATGGGGTTTTGGAAACCACCCTCTCTGCTATACACTGAAGGACGGGTCTTAGAACCCTAGTTACTAGTATTCCAGGTAGAGATGAAATTATTGTTTTAAGTATTTGTTAAATTTAATAATAGTTTTATTTTAAATTTAAATTTTTTTTATTTTTAAATTTTAATTTTTTTCCTGGAACCCGCCCCTCAAAAAAAGACTCTTTAGGGGGCAGGGCGGGTTAACACGCCCTCCCTATGGAAGGGGGCGGGTGTGTTCCTTGAACCCGCCCTCCATGGCGAGGTGGGGTGGGATGGGTTGGGGTTGGATGGGTGGGAGGGGTTGAGGCATGGGGTGGAGTGGGGCTTGGGGTGTGAACAGGACGGGTCCCGTCCTTCACTTTTTAAATAATAATGGCGGGTTTCTGGAACCCGCCTTCTAACTGTACCCTCTCCAAACCGTCATATTCTCATAATTATAATTTAAATTATCATATTTTACTAATTTTAATACCTAACCACTCTAATTCAAAAAAAAACCACAAGGGATACTTTACTTTTGTATATATCTTATCCAAAACTCATGTATTTCCTGAGTGTCCTTAAACTGACACGTTTTTATATATACAAACTAAGATAATGGTACGATATGTTACAGGACGGAAAATGAGTAGGACATGGGATTTTTATTTATTGGAGCGTGGGTGCAGGCGGGGAGGGGGGTTCGTACCATGGGTATTACTTAATGAACCTATGGATAATTTGGTTTTTTCCAATAATCCTCTGTTCTTGCAGGTATTTCACAAAAGAGACATATTAGTAGAAACCACGTCCAACTCTTTTATACCCATACCCTTAGTAATATGAACCATGGATCGCTATAAATCACCAGATTTATATATCCGAAAAGTAGATCCGTATTTACTTAAGGAGTCATCCTTAGATGGATTTGAACAAAAATTTTGTCCATGTCTTAGCAGCATGGCTTAAGAAAAAGAGAAGATATAACGGTCAATAATCTATCATCTCAATCGATATTCTCAAATATATTTGGTTTAAGTCACAGTGGAAATTGGCGAAGATATATGTAAACAAGGTTTGGAATTCACTAAATATATGAGAAGAACGGAAGAGAGAAGAGGAAAGTAGTTCCCTTCACATAATTTAAATAAAATTTTATGTATATAGTGTAGTCAGACAAGCTTGGTCCATGGCAAGTTGGGGGCACCAATAATCATTCAAGAAAGCAACTGGCCAAATAATTTTTTTCTGTTTGGCTCAGTGCTACGGCCAGATCTCCTGAGAGCTATACAAAATTACAAATAGAGCTGCTCTCCTTAAAAGGGGAAAACCTAATGAAGGACACAAGAACCACTCACCAACATAATGCATAATTCATTTGAGGTGCTTTCTCATAGACACATTTGACTAATCACTTAAGTAGTAGTAATGATTTATAGAAATAAAGGTTCACTCGTTTTAGTTTGCTCATCTTGTGCAATCCATTTTCATCTATCCATCCCAAGTTGTGACAAAAATTTATAGTATATTATAGAAAACTTAGGGGGACACAGTGGTCCTCAAGTTAAAACACATAGTAAGCACATGTGATAGCCTTTTTAAGTAGGGTGATCTCAGTAGGCACTTTGTCCAAGCTATTTGTTTATGCTTGACCATAAAGGCCAAGTGACCCCATAAATACTCTAATGTACCATTTTCCATGGTCTTTACTTAGATCAGAGTACTAGATTAGATCTTAGGAAAAGTATTTAATCCTTTTCTACCCAAAGGGTATGCCTCTAAAAGGAAACAGAAGGCAGAAGGGACTGCATTCCTATTCTCCCCCATCATTTCTATAATCTTAAAGCTTAATGTACTGGTAAGCAGTTACAGAAATTTCTTAGTGCTCTCACACCCCCCACACTTGTATGTTTGAGATTCTCTTCCTGTTGAGCTTTCTGTGTGTCCTTTCCCAAGATCTTAACTGGCTTTGATCTCTCTTCTTTATTATAGTATCATGGGAGAAGCAAAGCTCTCAGAGTCTTGAGCAGACCAACAGTCAAAACAATAAGATGGCAGGCACCAGTGTACATCAACAAAAGTATCATCATATCAGTAATGCATATTATAAATACCATTCTAATTTTTTTATTATTTTTTGAGTAGAGTGAATTTTTTATTTTTTATTTATCTTTTCAAAGTTTTTTCACAAAAAATAAAAAACCAGAAAATATAGTAGAGTTCTTATCCCTAGCACAATCACACCCCACTCATCCTTCTTTCATTCACATCTTAAAAGCATGAGCAACTGGTTCCAACTCCAATTTATTCCCTCTGCCCCCCCCTGTTTTCCCCCTCTTGGTTTCAGTCATTTACTTTCCCTTGGGCATCTTCATGACCACACCAAAACTCTCACTAACCAAACTAAATTATGTGAATGCAAAGTACTAGGACCTCACAAACAGGTGATTAGTGCAAACAAAGCCAATTCTTTCTCTATTTCAAACTGTCGATGGCTTGCTTATTTTCCTCCTCTTGCTAGCTGGAGAGTTATGATGAGAATTGACATGTGAAGCAATAGTCATATCATCACTCTTATAGCTGAGGCAAGAAGCATCTAGAACCCCATTTGGGCTCTGTGGAACAGAGGAAACTGATGGACTTACACTCTTTGGATGCCCACCCTTCAGCAGTATCATATCTTGTATGACTTCATAACATCTGACCACTCTCTCCTGCACAGAGACAATCAAAAACCTTGAGACCTTGGTTTATCAACACATCTTCTGAAATCACGATTTCGTTCAAGTTGAAATGAAATCGGGCGTCGACTGTATGCATCAACTCCTACTTTCTGAAATTAGAGTGGTGCTAATTTTACCGTTCAGCAACGCAGCTTGAGACTGCACTTACTGAAGATTTGGTACTGGGATTTTGCAAAACCACAATAGTATTTCTATTTAGGGTTTAGTAAACTCCCATTTTTAGTTTCCAAGCAAACGGCGGTTTTAATTTTGTAGTCAGTCTTCTAAAATCTATGAATGAAGCCTGAAAAATTGAACAATAGGCATGAAATTTACACTATCATCAAAAGGAAGAAAATTTTACCTTATCTACATGACTGCAACAAGTTGCAGCCATCTCAATCTCCAGCATTTGGATTTCTCCTAATGCTGACACTGCTACTGCTGCAGCAATCTCAGAAGGCTTAAATGCTAAGAACTGGATTCCTGCATTTCAATTTCAATCTAGTCAATTCAGGTCAATTTTACAATATAAACATTCTTATACTTATGAATTTCGACATATATACCTCTAGCTGTGCTCAAGATGAGTTCCACCGATCGAGCAATCAATGTCTTGGTTGGTGAATTGCCATCATTGAGCTTGTTAAGGAAGTAGTCTATGAATGAAAAGGGAGTCACTGCTTGCATTCTCCATTGGAGTGTGCTCAGAACCAGAAGCTCCATTCTTTGTATGGTCTTAGCCTCAAAAACATACTTAGGCTCACCTACCTGATTAAATCCGCACACGAAAAGAATGAGTACACCGAAACAAGATTCGACTCTAAAAATAAAACAAATTATCACAATCTCGAAAATGGGGTCTTCACCTGTAGATCAAGAGGCATAGGGACTTCAGTTTCCTCCATCTTGGCAGCCAAAGACAAGCAAGCCACGGATAGCAACTGAGCCATCCAAGCCTTCCCTTGCTATATAACAAGTACAAGAAAGGGAATAAACATGAGAAATTGTAATTAAAAAAGCACACTTAAGATGTCACATTTCATTGAAACATTGGAGTTTTTAGGCATTGTAAAGGATTCTCACCGGAAGTTCGTATGCCGAGAGGAATCGATCCAAGTAATTTACAGAAAGGTAAGCACTCACAGGTCCAAAACTATAATGGGCATGAACCTGATCGATACAGTAGGAACATCAATGAAGATTAATAGAGGAAAATGAACACATAATCAATCAAAAATCTCACGCAACTAATACCAAAACATACTCCACAACATAAATAAACAATAAAAATACTAATTTGACCAAAAACATCAAAAATATGTCATCCAAAAGAGGAAAGTAAAGGGTAAAATAGGGGAAAACAAAATAAAGGGGGAAGAAAATGGCCACCTTCCAAATCCAATCAATGGAGTCTCTCCTAATGGACATGTCCAAATCACCAGCGATCAACCTCTTCACATAATCATATCTTGGCAGATGCTCAACCTCTCTCTTGACTATCAACTCCAAGCAATCATCAGATTGCAGTGGAAACCCCATCAAGAAATCCCCATAAAGGCCACTCCTTTGTTGTTGATGAACCCAACCATGAGCTTCCTCCTCCTCCTCCTCCTCAATCTCATCCTCAAAGCAGAGGATGCTGTTGTTGTCCTCAGCACATAGGAGGATAGAAGAAGCAGTGTCATAGCTTAGACCCATTTCCTTTTACAATGTAAAACTCAAGATTTTGATGAGGATTATATGTTAAATTTATTAAATGAGTGATCTTTGGTTGCTTTGTTCTTGGCTCTTCTTCCTCTTCTTTCAAATGGGTGTTCTCATAGGATAAACGAGAGGAAGAGAGAGGAAGAGGAAGAGAGACACTGTAGTAGAGACAGAGAGAGAGAGAGAGAGAGAGGTTTTGTAAGAAGAGAGGAGGAGAGTATTTAGGGAAGAGTGACAGCAAGGATGGAGAAAATGGAAGGCAAAAAATAAAATAAGGGGGAAATAGGAAAGAAATTATAAAATTATGCTGTTTTTGCACTTTGGTTTGTGATTGTTTTATTTTTGTTGTTTGTGTGAGGTTTTGAGGAGGTTTATGGACTTTTGCAGGGGCTGGGGTGATTAAAAAGACGATGATTTGGTAATTGATTAGTGGGAGGGGTGCGTTAGATTTGGGATTCATTTTGATTAATGATGTGGCTGTACAAATACATGATTTGAGGGGGTGTAACTTGGATTTCCATGCCTGACCCTAGAGTTGTAATCAATTACCTAAAGAGCCAATTTTTTTGTGATGACCTTGATAGACATCTTCCAATCCATTCTTCTTTTTGGTAATTATCTCTGAATCTAATCGTTCGATTGGACGTTTTCTTAATACAAAGAGTCATCTATTCAATTTAAAATATCACAACCAATTATCACTCTGGAAATTAATGGAACTATTTTGAGTTTACTATTTGCACGCTCAGAGTTCAATGTTCTCAATACGAAAGTTGTTTTAATTTTATATCTATTTAATGTATACTAATATTCGTTTAATACTGTAGAATTGAAATGTCTATTGAATATAAACGGCAGAAATGAGGTTCATATTGTAGATCGCTCAATGATGATTTGACCCGAAATTGTATTCTAATGATGATCATCTATGTTATGGTTACAAGCAAGGCGAAAGGGTAATATGGTAAATCTATCGCATAGCTTCGGCAAAGACGGGTGACGTGATGCCAAGAAAGGTTCGGGTCTTTGAAGGAAGGGGGAGGGGCATTTATGTAAAAGGACATGGTTATCGGTGGCTTATAGGAATGCGATGCCTGGGTGCTCTTTCCATTCATGGGGACACGTGTGCTCTCTCTCTTCATATTTTCTTTTGACAGAAGACCAAAATACTGCCGTTTCGCTGATATTTACTGCAATTTTGGACTTTACTCACTCCCCATGTCATTTTGGAAATATAACCTGCCCTTTTTCCTCTCTCAACACTGTGAGAACTTTTCTGTGTTCTGCTTTTGTTTTTTGGAAAAAGGGATATTGTAAATGTATTGTTTTATTGTAATGTTTGGTGTATAGAACTCTTACATCGGCATCACAATTTTCAGAATTATGGTTTTTATCCATCTTATTTATAAAAAAAATATATATGTTCTCACATGTGATACAGCTACCGTTTGTTTTGCTTAATAATATTTTGCATGAGATGGACTCGTTGGGTCCTAATTTGTGCTTGGAAAATAATCTTTGTGGATTTGATACATTAATATCACACTTATTTTAGATGTTATAAACTAGCACTTTGGTTTTGGTTTTATTTTTTGGGTAAATTGTCATAAAAAAACCAAGCATTTTTTTCCGCTGTCAAAAATCCCTAGGCCTCGAAACGGCAGTTAAAACCCCATGAAATTTTTCTTGCAATATCTACATAGTAACATGTTATATCTAACCAGTTCATACAAACTATTTAGATATCTCAGAAAACGGTTTAGATATCGATGGCTGCTACTTAGATATCGCAGGAAACTAAATATGGCAGGAAAGTACTAAATATCACAGTTAAGGTGTTTTTTGACAACTAAAAACCTTTCAAAGCAGATTTTGACTATAGTTTCGAGCCCATGAGTTTTCGACATCGGAAAAAAGTGACTGGGGTTTTGACAATTTACCTTTTTATTTGGAGGGTTGGACTATGTGAATAAGTAATGGTTGCTGGGGCAATGGCAGAAAACATCATGCGGGGTCTTCAATCTTTCTATCTTTGTTTATTTATTTATCTTCACGATTGAGCAAGACTCAAAGAGACCATCCCATAAAATTTTATTAAAAGAACTCGAAAATACAACAGTAAAAGCAACAGCAAAGGCAGCATATTACTGTAGCTACTTACATCACCAAGCTTGTGCACGTTTGTACCTTATCTTCGTTTATAGAATTCTTTTATTTGCATATCACATCCTTCACGGGAAAAAGAATGTCAAAATGGCCAAAATGTTATTGAAAACCAAATGTTGGGAATACCTACAATAAGCCAAGTTAGAAAATAAAACTGCATGGAGATTAACATGAATAAATAAAGATATAAGGTAAAAATAAAAGGTGCATTAAAAAAAATATGCGTGCAAAATAAAGGGTGCATGAAATTACACAATCCAGAAATTTAAGAGGGTTGTCTAAAATACATTAAAATTGATAGATACATTGAGATATAAATCAACAAGAATATTAATAGAAATTGTTGGCGGCTTCAACTGGTCCAATACTCTACTCGTCCCTTCTATTGGCCCCTAAATATATATGTGATATATGGGGGTAAGGTTTAATCGAATCTAATTAATAATAAAAGAAAAGAGTGATTTAAGAGATTGCTAAGGTTTGAACCGTCGTCTTCTCCTCTTCAAGTTCTATCAAGGGTTGGCTTGCGAGGTGATCATGTGGGAGATTCTCGCTCATCAAGGGTATGGTTTCTCTCCGGCAATTGCGGGGAGGTGAAGGTCAAAATTCGTTGCGGCAATGTAGACGAGGACAACGATCCCACCACTTTCGGGTTTAGCTAATTCTTGTAGAACCTTATCCGTAGATTTATCTATTTCGCTGCCATGATTTGATATTATGATCTATGCACCTAATTGCTATATTGGTGTCAGAGTTTAAATACCCACGTTCGTAATTCGCAGTTAGATCTATATTTTAAAATTGTTGCAACTCAAAGAAAAGAGTGATTTAAGAGATTGCTAAGGTTTGAACCGTCGTCTTCTCCTCTTCAAGTTCTATCAAGGGTTGGCTTGCGAGGTGATCACGTGGGAGATTCTCGCTCATCAAGGGTATGGTTTCTCTCCGGCAATTGCGGGGAGGCGAAGGTCAAAATTCGTTGCGGCAATGTAGACGAGGACAACGATTCCACCACTTTCGGGTTTAGCTAATTCTTGTAGAACCTTATCCGTAGATTTATCTATTTCGCTGCCATGATTTGATATTATGATCTATGCACCTAATTGCTATATTGGTGTCAGAGTTTAAATGCCCACGTTCGTAATTCGCAGTTAGATCTATATTTTAAAATTGTTGCAACTCAAAGTTGTGTTTTTTTAATCTAAAAATTAGATCAAATTTTTTTATTAATTTTTTATAGATCTGAAATTATTAGGGTTGTTGATGGAAATAGATTTTTAGATCTATTTAATTTTTTCATGCATCATATGTTTGCCTAAATTAGATCTATTTTTTTTATGATATTGTGATGATTAAACAATTTGTTTATTGATGTGAGGATTGGTCATGGATCAAAATTGTGAGAATATTTTTTGCTAAAGATTGGATCTAATTTGTAAAAAAAATTGGTGAAATTTTATGATGGCTAGACCATATTTTTTTGGAAAAACAAACTCTAATCCCAATTTCTTTTGGGATAAGATTGTGCGATTTTTTAAAATTTTGATAAGGACCAAAATATTTTTTTCAAAAGAACATTATTCTGGATTTAATGAAATTTTTTTATGGATTTTTTTTCCAGATATTAAAAAAACATTTTTGTTCTAAAAAACCGAATAAAAAGAGGGGAGAGAAAGGCAGGATAGCAGCGACTGCGCTGCTACTTCCGCTAGCCGGGCTCACGGCAACAGCAGGTGCTGGGCCGCATGATCCCGCTCGGGCCGAGCTGGGCTGGGCTTCTCTATTAGGCTGAGCCGAGCCGGGCTTGGATGGTTTTGGGGTCTGAGCCAGGCTCGGTTTTAACCAAATTTTTATTAAAAAATCAAATAAATTATTTTTGTTTCTTTTTGGAAATTTTTTTCCCACTTAAACATTTTCACAAGGTTATGAGATTACACTATTTTAATTCTGAGAGTAACATTTTTTTTCGGAGTTTTTTTCCTTCCCCAAAACTTTCAAAATTTATTCTCACATAAAATCTTAAAAATTGTATGAGTAATTTGGTCCAGTGGAAGCGTCCGGGGCGCATGCTAATTTCATGAGAAACGAAACACTCTAATAAAACGGACAAAATTAAATAGCGTAGTGTAATAAAAAGTAAAATTTGTTAGATTATTTTATTACATATTGTGATGTGCATGACATATTTAATGAATAAAAGACGAATATTGCATTTATTAATAAAAAATGACAAGTTTCAAGTAGGAGATTTCATGATATAAGCTTGAATTAAATATTTCAATTACCATATCTATTCTGCTTCTGGATATCTTTAAACCGATTTTCCAATCATTTTAACAAAATCTTAAATTTAATATATTTTAAGGATGTGGTTGGGGCTGTAGGCTTTCTCCTTTTTATTAGGGCGTAAGTTTATTATTTTTGTTAAGATGGGTCGAAAACGAAGCGTTTTTTAGGGGAGAAAACGAAGCTTTTTTAGGGGAAAAAATGATACTCCATTAAAAATCAATAGTTTTAAAGCGTTTAAAATGAATTTTTTTGTCTTAAGATGACTTCCGAAACGATTATCGCCGATCTCACCAAGGATGAAAAGCTAAACGGTGAATTTTTTTTTGACTGGCGTCGAAAAATCCGATTCCTATTGAATGAGCAAGAAATGCAAGACTGTACTGAGGTAGAAATGCCTAAACCGGAGTAGGGATCTATTCAGCAACATAGGAGGATCGCGGAGGAATACAAGAGCTGTGTCCAGAAAGATCGTTCGGCGCGGTATATCATATTAACCGCGATGAGGAACGATCTCATCGATGAGTTTGAGGACTATCCGATAGCGAAAAGACTCTAGGAGGCTCTTGAGTCTCGCTTTGGACATGAATCACAGATGCGGCTTCGGACGCTGACTATCAAGCTGGATTCATACAAGATGACTGCAGGGCGGGATATTAAGTTTCATCTTCGTGTGATGGTATCAATGATCAGGGATCTCGAAATTACTGGAGCTGCACTCAGCAACGAGCAGCAAATTCATGGCGTCATTCAGACTCTGCCCAATTCCTGGGATGATCTTAAACTCCTTTTTGATAACTTATGGATTTTGATGATCCTTATATTTAGTTTTAATGATAGCTAAAATTTGAATGGTCATTTGGTGTCACTTACTTTATCTTGTTTCCTTTACTGACACTAAACTTGTATACACTTGATGTGTACCTTGCTTATCTTATATCTTGTGTATATCGAGTAATATATCAATATCAACATACTTTACTTATGTTATATTCTTTAACATCGATATATTACTCATATTCATTGTTTTGATGATTCGCAATATGAAAAAATATATATACTTGTGCTCATCTATCTTAGTTTTCATTTATCATGTATATATATAAAATATCAATATATCATACTTTGAGTTTGATTTATATCTTGATATTGATATACTATTCATAGTTTGTGATATCAAATAATGAACGCTTTATATACTTCTGTTTATTATCTTGTTTATTTCATAACAATGTACATGATGAGTTTGGTCGTTTTGAGATTGCATTTTAGGATATTGGATATCTTACGGCACAAGCGTATAAAAGAGGATGGAGAAAATCGAGCTTAAATGAAATATCTAATGGATCTTGGAGGATACGGACGGGAGCTTCTCAATTTGCATATTCAAGATTTGTGATGCTAAGTAGTCGAGGTTAAGAGTTCAAGCTATGAATACCTAAGAAGTTAGAAGCCAAAGTCCGAAATTGAAGCGTCAAAGTTGAAGTCCAATTTGAAGATCAAATATAGACTTCAAGACGCTCGTGATTTGCGTGTCTAAGCTTGAATCGAAGTAGCTAAGAATCCAAGTTTAAACGCACGCTAAGTTTTGAGAGCTCAAGATCGAAGAGTCGAAAATTCGAGAATTGCGATATCGACATAGGAATCTTTATAAATACTTTTTGAATTATGGTTTATATTAATTAGAGCTCTTAAACACTCACATACGTATGCATAAACATTTTATATTGCATAAACGTTGGGGTTTTCGAGTTTAAAGTTTTCGTTTTTATAAAACCCCAAAATAGCTGTTTTTATGCTACTACAGACGTCTGCCCTTTGAATTTTTTTTTTGATATCAGAAACCCAGAGAGACAATAGACGTCTGAAGTTCAATAGGACAAACGTCTGCTGAAGGATTTGAAAATGGATTTTTTATAACGTCAGATGTCTGTCTATTGTGCTTCAGCCAAGTTTTATCGACAGACGTTTGATGCCTTATCTAGCAAACGTCTACTGAAGAAAAGATTTTAAAAGATATAGCCATTGGGGATTTTATTTTAAACTTCAGACGTCTACCATTTACATTTTCAGACGCCTGCCCTTACTGTTTTTCTGCTGATTTAACTTAAAACGGCTAGTTTTCTTATGGGGCTATAATTAGGTTTTGAGTTGGAATTTTTGAGCCGCAATCACTCAAGCATTTCAGTTGCAATATTTCCAAGTGATCAACAAAGAAAAATCTCATTTCTTGTGAGAGTAGAAGAGTTTTCATTTGCTTATCATCTCTCTCACACACATTCACTCAAGAGATATAATTTGCTATTCCATTCTTCTTGTGTATTAGTGAGCTTCATTATAAAAATCTATTGAGAGTAATTGTGCTTCAATTTGTATCATCTTCTTTTCTTTGTGTGAGAACTCTTAAGTGCAAGAGCGTCTTTGTAAGAGAGAAGAGTGAGAAAAGTTTTTTTTTCTTTATGTAAGGATTTTTGAGTGCAAGGGTGTTTTTGTAAGAGAGAGAAACTTATAGAGAGAAGTGTTTTTCATGTGTCGAACAACATATTGTCTTTGGAAAAGACATGAAGATAAAGGGAATGGGCTTGAGGGCCTAAAGAATGTTGACTAAAGACTGAGACGTTATCGGAACGCCAAATCACTATAATAGATCGCTTGTGTTTGCGTTTGATTTCTTATCTCTCATTTCTTATCAGTTTAGAAACTGCATGCTTTGTGTTCTCTTGCCCTATATGCTTGTTATATTTCTTGCTTGTTGATGAAAGTTTGTAGTGCCCTTACCACTAACCCGTGGCCGATGCGGAATCTAAAACAAAATTTTCAAGAGGGAGCACTAGAAACTAATCCCTAGTGATCGATCCAAACACTAAATTAGAAACATAACATACAAGGTTTAGATATTACAACATTTGTCGCATGTCCACCCAATCGTGGAAGACCACTCCAAGCTCCGTAGATCGTTGGGAACATGCTTGAGAGGCGACCGCCCTTGCCGAAGATGATCCACCCGAGAAAGACCGATCCAAACTCCAGCTTCACCTAGAATCCTAGTGAAGCAATTTAAAGATCACAATTCGCTAGGCTGTGATGCTTAGAGATGTAGGAATTTTTCACTAACATTTTTCTCTCTTTTTCAAAGCTCAAGAAAGCTAGAGGAAGAAGGATGGGGAGAGGATGAGAGATGTTGGATATGTATGCCCTAGAGGCCTTCATTGTATAGGATGCTAGGGATATATATGTACAGAACAATTTTTCTCGATATGATAGTATGCTATTTGGTTTGTCTTTTATCTTAACATGTGATGTGTTTTACTTAGTATTTCATATCTTGTATACATGTTGATAAAGCCCGTATGATCTTTGCCTGACTACCAGCATTGTGATGGCAATCATACTTATGGGACCTGGGTAGTCGATATGCACATCCTTAAAGTGTCTATAGTCGTAGAAGTATCGAGACTGGACATCGATACTCTAGAGTAGACTAGTGTATATATATCTAGACCTTGACGAGGGGCGATGGATTAGTCCCGCAGCCATTGGTGAGGCGCACCTAAGATTGTATACAGGTGCTCACTGGGTGTGAGTACACCGGACAGACTCGCCGAGGACTAGCTAGATGATATTATACCTAGCGTCAGATAGTAGTTCTCTGGTGACATGAGTGAAAATAGTTTGTCGACCTGAGGTCGTCATTTGTCTCATATGAGTTCCCACTGTGCTTTGATTACTACCCTACCATGGCTTTCCTGAACCATGCAAACAGGTTTTAGTTGTACAGTTCCGAGCCACATGGAGGCGGTGAGCGACTGTTGGGGATTCGTCTCTCCCGGTATAGAGAGTCGATGTCGCACAGTGATTGGTTGGTCAACACCATAAGTCCCTGGTCAGGGCGGATTGAGAATTACTGGTGGTTGGACTGGTAGATTCTCGGATGGTCTTGAACCACACCGACACGACTTGTATGATTATTAGGGGCCTGGCATTTTCCACCCCCTAGACCTTGCATGCGATACTCTCAGACGAACAGACCGGACTGCACGAAGATTGTCACGGACAGACTCAGTAGGGGTTTGGATGAGTTCACTCATCGGCCTTCTTTTTCGACAGATACCTGGGTAGCCGATACGTACAGCTAGTGCCGCTGACGGACTTGTAGTTAAACTTACTGCCTGCATACTGTCGAGTCTTTAGAGTCCCACACAGAGGGTTTCCTTGGTTCAGGCGAAACGATGTAGAGACCGTATGGTTTTACGGCAGGGTTCCGATCATATACGTGTACTGGCTATACGGATGTTGTTCGGACGGATAATACTAATGAGATTTGGTTTAAGCTGGATCTTAGTATTATATTATTGGATTATTCTTATCTCATTGTATTCGTATTTTTCGGAATACGAATACGGGTATGTATATACAGTGAGGGCATTCTTGTAATTTCATAATACATCTTCTATAAGGAGACACATCATTATTAGATTTATCTATTTATGCAAATAGATTAATGAATTGGAAATTGGAGATATATGAGGTATGGAAGAAAGCATGGATAAGTCATTTGTTTATTCATTTGACTTTACTATTCAAGCATGGTTGCTTATTTTCTATTGAAAATAATCCATGCTTGATTATTGTAAGGACTTAGCCATTCTCATTTGCCTCCACACCCTAGCTCATTTGGCACTTGTTCATTTTCTCTCTATTTTTTCTCTCCTCCTTCTTCCTCAATCCCTTACCCTCACATGAGTTGTGAATCCTATCGCTTTTGAGATAAAATACTCCATTCATTTTTCTCTACATCTTCTAACTTGTCTAGTCTAGCAAACTAGATATCTTAGTTACCTCACATTTGAGGTTGAAGCTTGAACCATAGGCTCTCAGGTGGATCATCTTTGTAACATTTTGGAAAATTTTAAATAATAAATTATAATTTTAAATATTAAATTATAATTTTAAATATGAATTTAATAAGTTTACAAAAATGATATCGCTTATGAAATTGGGTATCGGAATTATATCCGAAAAATGTAATTATTTTGATAAATATGAATAAAAGTGTGTGATATCATAAAAATGACATCATTATTTATTTTAACATGATATAATATTTTATATTAATATGAGAATATTTAAGTGTTATGATAAGTATTTCATTTTTAAACATGGATGTAGATTTTTACATAAAATGGTTTTCTTTTGTTTAAACTATTTTGTTAAATGGTTGGTATATCTTATCCTAGGCTAAACCCTCACTCTCAACACATCTCACCCATGCTCACAACCCTCCACCTCCTTCTTCTCAACTTTACACCTCCTCCTTCCACCATGACATCTCCACCTTACAACCCTCCACCTCATGCTCTCTCTACACACAACATAACACTTCACACCTTATCCCATCAACACTTCGTAAATTCTTTTATCTTTTCTAAAATGAACAAGTATACTCTTTTCAAACCCCAACACTAATTTTCCATGTATTCTTCATATCAAAATAGATAGCCATGAATCCCTTCATCAACTCATGCATATCATCAAGCTTGATCCACTACAAACCCTTGATACTTTTACAAGCACTTCTTGAGCCGAGGTTCCTTTGTGCATCATCCTAATAGGTATATCTTCTTCTCTCTTTACTTAATCAATTCTGTTTGTGATCTGTTTTGAGGTGCAGTATTACAAAAACCGTTGTTTTATGATATTTAGCTTACTGAAATTGAATCTGAAACCATTAAGTGTAACCACTAGAAAAAATAACAATACCATTATAAGTGCACGGCAGCGCCCCGGCCGTCATTCCGAGACCAAAATGCGGAAACGATACTGTAGGGTGTTTTTCGTCACCCCATTGACATGGGAATACGCGCGCGCTTGTCAGGCGTACTACAGATTCCCCCTGCCTAGGGTAGGCGGGGGTTTATTGATTGTGGGGATCCGAATCTCCGGCAGCCGCGGACTAAGCTGCCGTTAATTACCCCTCGCCTTTGGAGCGAGGGAACCTCCGATTGACGGGTTAAACTGGTCATGCGAACTCGATGTGCAGTGTACGTGTGTTGTGTTTTGAAGGGGGGTTTTGGATATATCGGGAGCCACGCAGAGTTTTTACGGGGGTCCCGCTACCCGGATAGCGGGCTGGGGGTCAAGGGGGCTAGCAGCCCCCTTGCGGGGTGCGGGGCAGCGCCCCGTTAGAAATTTTTTTCTAACAGGGACAGTGTCGTGGAGTATGTGTGTATGTAAATATGTATACATATGTACAGATATACATGTATATATATAAAAAGGGGAAAAGACATCCAAAGGATGCGTGGGGACAGCACCTTGGGCGCTGTGCGCCTAGGTGCTGTGCGCTCAGGCGCTAGAGTGCCACGTGTCGGTATGTGGGCGCTCTGCGCTTGAGCGCTGGGCGCTGGAGCGCAAGCGCGCCACGTGTCGACATGGGGGCGACTTGCGCTCGAGCGCTTGCGCTGGAGCGCAAGCGTGCCACGTGTCGGCACGGGGGTGACTTGCGCTCGAGCACTTGCGCTTGAGCGCAAGCGCGCCACGTGTCGGCACGGGGGCGACTTGCGCTCGAGCGCTTGCGCTGGAGCACAAGCGCGCCACGTGTCGGCACGGGGGAGACTTGCGCTGGAGCGCAAGCGCTGGAGCGCAAGCGCGCCACGTGTCGGCACGCGGGCGCTCTGCGCTTGAGCGCCGGCGAGAAAAAGAGGCTTTTAGCCTAAAAAAAAATTCTCAGAAGAGAAATCAGAGAGGAGTTGGACTCCTGAGTGTGTTTTTTTTTTTTGGTTTAGTGAACGATGTTCTTCTTCCTCCTCCTCTGTTAGCTGGATCTTGAAGATCAAGAGATATGGGATTTCTAAAAATCTCTTCTTTTTGAGATCTAATGGAAGATCTGAGTTCCCCTTTATGGGTTTTGTGGTGAAAAACTAATTTGTTTTATAAAAAGAAGAGTAAAACTCTTGGTTTAATTCAAGAGAAAAAGGAAGGTTTTGGAACCTTGAAGAAGGAGAAAAGATCTCAGATCTGAAGAAAAATTTGAGAGAGAGAGAAAAAGTTGTTTAGATATTTCATTATCTTTGCCTTTATAGGCCATACACTTTACACATAGCCCCTTGGGCTTCACAAAATGGCATTTTGCCTATCCCATGTCTCATGTGCCATTTCTTTTTGCACATAAGCCATGGGCTTTACAAAAATTTGGCTTTATGCCTATTTTTCTTACATTTGTCCATAAAATAAAAAATAAAAGAAGCACAACAAAATTGTTAAAATTTTTTTTATCTTGGCGTGGTGGGAGGCCGGCCGCTTCATGTTCGGGCCCGACCCGGGCGTGGGTCCACTGGATCTGGGCTTGGGCCCACTTGGCTTGGGGTTGACTTTGATTTTGACGTGGTCAACCGGGGTGTAAATTTTTACCCCAACAAATTGCCCCCCATCAATAAATGCACACCATATATGTGGGTCGTGTGCATGAAATTGATGGATCTTCTTTCACGTGGAGGCGACTTGATTCGGTTCCCACCTTTTGGGAAGCTGGCACTGCCCTTTTTATGACATGGACGGTCGATGCGGCCCTTTTTGCGACTTGGACGGTCGGTGCTGCCCTTTTAGCGACGTGGACGGTCGGTGCTGCCCTTTTAGCGACTTGGACGGTCGGTGCTGCCCTTTTAGCGACTTGGACTGTCGGTGCTGCCCTTTTAGCGACGTGGACGGTCGATGCTGCCCTTTTTGCGACTTGGACGGTCGATGCTGCCCTTTTAGCGACTTGGACGGTCGATGCTGCCCTTTTAGCGATGTGGACGGTCGGTTCTGCCCTTTTTGCGACTTGGACGGTCGGTTCTGCCCTTTTTGCGATGTGGACGGTCGATGCTGCCCTTTTTGCGACTTGGACGGTCGGTGCTTGATTTGAATTGCTCTGCCTCTTGCAGTGTCAGGGGTAGACTTGACTTGCTCCGCTTCTTGCGGCGTCGAGATTGGATTCTGACTTGCTCCGCTTTTTGCGGTGTCGGAGTGAAAGTTGACTTGTTGATTTTGATTTAGGTTGACATCAGCATCGCTATACTGGAATATGGTACCAGGAGCGAATCATCATCTGTCATTTAGAGGATTTTGGGATTTTGGTTTTTGTTTGGCATCTACATTGCTGCACTGGTATAATGCCAGGAGCAACTCATCATTTGCCCCGGGAGGATTTTTATTTTTTTATTTTATTTTATTTTATTTTTTTTTGAGCTTTGAATGTGGTCTCACCGGTAGGACTTGGGAGAGGTTGGGATTGTTTTACGCTCATGGATTGTATACGGTTTTGCAGGATGTATGATCCAGACCGTAGGGCCGGAAAAATTTCAGGGCTTTGTTGGCGTCTGCATCGCTGGACTGGAATGTGGTACCAGGAGCGACTCATCATTCGCCGTTGGGGTATGGGATTTGGAATTTGGTTGGCGTCTGCATCGCTACACTGGAATAATGCCAGGAGCGACTCATCATTCGCCACTTTAGGGTTGGGGACTTGGAATTTGGATCTTGTTTGGCATCAGCATTGCTGCACTGGAATAATGCCAGGAGCAACTCATCATTTGCCTTGGGAGGACTTGAGATTTGGGTTTTTGGTCGGCATCAGCACCGCTAACACTGAAGCGAAATGCCAGGAGCGACTCATCATTTGCCGTTGCCCGTTGGGGAACGATGGCTTAGGAGACAGGTTTGGGTCCCTATCACCTAAGGCTTTTCAATTTTATGGGCCGTAAGGGTCCCATAAAGCATTTTCTCCCTACGAGTCGTAAGGATCCCGCAGGTGTATTTTCTCCTTAGGAATCGTGAGGATTCCTAAGTGTGTTGCTCCATTGTGAGTCGTAAGGATCTCACGCAGGGGTTTTCTCCTTACAAGGTCGAGAGGACTTTGCGAGTGTATTTCATCTCTTTTCACGAGTTTGCGCCCTTTCGGGTTTTCACAGACTCGCCGGTAGTCCTGCTGTTTTTACTCACGGAGCCCTTTCGGGTTTTCATCCGTGCCCGTTTTGCTTGTGGACATACCGTTTATTTCTTCTTTTTTTTCTCTTCTTTTTCTTTCTTTTTTTTTTTTTTTTTTGCCGCTGGTGGGACTTTAAAAGTAGTCTCACCGGCAGGATTTGGGAGAAATAGGGGTCATTTACGCCCGTGGATTGTATACGGTTTTGCAGGATGTCTGATCTAGACCGTAGGGCTGATGTGCTCAATTCGCCTGCGACTTGGAGCATTCATGTGTAGTATTTCTTGAGATATCGGCCATTGATGGGTGGCATGGGCCTTTCTCCCTCGGCACTTATTAGTTGGTAGGATCCTCCGTCGAACACTTTCTCGATGACGTATGGTCCTTCCCAGTTCGGCTCGAATTTTCCCTTGGCATGTCGATTGGGGATGATCGGTCTTTTGAGGACCAACACCAATTCACCTTTCTTGAAAGCGCGAAGACGGGTTATCTTGTCATAGGCCCGTGACATTTGGGCTCGGTATAGCTCCAGATTTTGCTGCACCGCGAGCCTCTTTTCTTCGAGGGCATCGAGTTCTTCAAGTCGAAGGAGCACGTTTTCTTCCTCCGTCAACTCATGTTGGACGGCCATTCTTAAGCTTGGAACTTCAACTTCGAGGGGGAGGACCGCCTCCACTCCGAAGAGCAATGAGTATGGAGTGGACTGAGTTGGAATACGGTGCGTGGTACGATATGCCCACAACGCCTCGTGAAGTTTGAGATTCCAGTCTCTCTTGTTGGCTGAAGCATTTTTCCTCAGGAGATTGCATAGAGTCTTATTGAAGGCTTCGGCTAGCCCATTGGCTCTTGGATTATAGATGGAGGAATATCTCCAGTCTATCTTGTGCTGAGTAGCGAACCTTGAGACATCGAAGCTCTTGAAAGAAGGCCCGTTGTCAGAAATGATTTTTCTTGGTGTACCGAAGCGGTATAGAATATTATGCTGGAAGAATGTCAGAATATCTTTTGTCTTGACTTCTTTTAGCGGGACAGCTTCAGCCCATCTGGAGAAGTAATCTATCGCGGCCAGTATGAACCGATGGCCTTTGGATGATGGAGGATCAATTGGGCCAACAATGTCGGTGCCCCAGACTTCGAAGGGCCACGACGCCACCGTAGGATGCAATGGATTGGGATGCTTGTGAATAAAATCACCGTGAATTTGGCAGATATAACATTTCTTTGCATGCTCTCCGCAATCCCGTATCATGGTGGGCCAGTAATACCCAAGCCGTTTAATTTGCAGTCGCATCTTGGGGCCAGATTGGTGAGCACCGCAAACGCCTGAGTGAACTTCTTTCATGACTTTTTGGGATTCGGCCGATGACAGGCACCTGAGCCAGAGTTGGTCATATGACCTGCGGTATAACGTGTCATTTACAAACACGTATCGGAGAGCTCTTTTCTTCAGCTGAATCCTCGCAGATTTTTCTTCGGGCAGCTTGTCGTATCGGAGGTACTCTATGAAGGGTTCTCTCCAATCGGGCTCATTTTGGATAATCGAAGTTTCTTCGGCAGGACTGCTCTTCTGTTCCGCGCTTTCCTCTTCTCGTAGAGAGACTGGGGGTAGAATTTGTCGGCTCCTGACTGTGATCAGAATTTGGTCCATGTCAGGATCAGCCAGCTCCTTGGCTAGGCGAGCGAGTATGTCGGCTTTTCCGTTCAATGCTCTGGGGATTCTCATTAGTTCAATGTGAGTGAACCGTTTTATGAGTTCCACCACTCGGCCTCTGTACCGAGCTAACTCGGGTTTGTATATCTTATAGTCGCCGCTTACTTGGTTGACGACAAGCTGGGAGTCACCGTAAACCCGTAGCCGACGGATTTCCATTTCTATGGCGAGTTCCAAACCAGCTATCAGGGCTTCATACTCAGCTTCGTTGTTCGTTCGAGGCTCGGTGAGAGCGAAAGAACGCCGTAGGGTTCCCATTGATGGTGTGATAAACACCAATCCTATCCCTGCTTTTATCTCCGGGACGCTTGATTTACTGGAGGTCCTTATTGATGAGGCTCCATCGAAGTAGAGCTCCAAACATGGCTCATCTTCTTCGAGGTGCAGCACTTGTTCATCGGGTAACTCACAATTTAGCGGCGACCCTTCTGGTATGGGATGAGCAGCGAGAAAGTCTGCAAGAGCTTGCCCTTTTACTGCTTTCTGAGGAGTATAAACTATGTCAAACTCAAGTAGCATGACAGCCCATCTTGCCATCCTGCCGGCTAGGCTTGTTTTGGTCATCAAGTGTTTGAGCGGGTCGACCTTGGAGATCAGCATAACCCGATGAGCGAGCAAATAGTGCCTCAGCTTCTTCACAGCAAATATTAGAGCCAGGCATTGCTTTTCGATTGGGGATTAGTTGTGTTCCGCCCCGACTAGAGTTCGACTGAGGTAGTAGAGGGCATTTTCTTTTCCATCCTCGTTATTCTGGGCAAGGAGCGCACCGAGTGACTCGTCCAGCGCGGCAGTGTAGAGAATCAGCGGTTTATTTGGAATGGGAGTGGCCAGCACTGGAGGGTGCAACAAGTATTGTTTGATGCTTTCGAACGCTGCTTGACATTCGGCATCCCAGATAAAAGGAGCTCCTTTCTTCATGAGCTTTGAGAAGGGCCTACATCTCCCCGATAAATTTGAGATAAACCTCCGTATATAAGCAAGCTTGCCTTGAAAAGATCTTAGTTGCGTCAGACTCTTCGGAGGGGGCATCCCCATGATGGCCTTTATCTTTGATGGGTCAACTTTGATCCCTCGATGCCGGACTATGAAGCCCAGGAATTTTCCCGATGACACGCCAAAAGCGCACTTCAGAGGATTCATCTTCAGATCGTATTCCCTCAGTCTGGTGAGAACGGTCCTAAGATCTTGGATGTGGTCGGCCTTGGCCTTAGTTTTGACGACCAGGTCATCAACATAACATTCGACGACTTTATGGATTAGGTCATCAAAGATATTAGTCATTGCCCTTTGATATGTAGCACCTGCGTTCTTCAGTCCGAACGGCATCACCTTGTAGCAATATATCCCGATCGGGGTTCGAAATGCTGTGTGTTTCTCATCCTCAGGCAACATCTTGATCTGATTATATCCAGACGAGCCATCCATAAAGGTGAACAGCTCGTAATTTGAGGTGTCATCGACCATCATTTCCATGACCGGTAGCGGGAAGTCGTCTTTAGGACATGCTTTGTTGAGGTCCCTGAAATCGACACAAACTCGGATCTGCCCATTTTTCTTCTTCACTGGGACTATGCATGCGATCCAGTCCGCGTATTTCTCTTCCCTGATGAAGCCGGCATCGACGAGCTTCTTAGTTTCCTCGATGACCTTTTCTTCTAGTTCCCTTCTCATTCTTCGAGGAGCTTGTTTGACTGGCTTAGCATTAGGAGATATAGCCAACTCATGTACGGCCACTTCAGGGGAAAGGCCAGGCATTTCTTTGTATGTCCACGCGAAGCAGTCGACGAACTCATGCAGCAGGGCAATTATCTGCACTTTCATTTCCTCTGACAAGAGCGAGCTGATGTAGGTCGGCCTTGGATTATCGGGCGTTCCTAAGTCAATCTTGGTTAGCTCGTCAAAGGTTGCTTGTCCGCCATCTTCGAGCTCTTGAGGAGCTTCTTCTGGCTCGGCTATCTCATCGTCATCATTTGATCTTTCGCTGGCCTCACCAACATGGATCATGTAGCATGCTTTGGAATCAGGTTGAATATAGCCTATGCCCCGTCTATCTGGAATTCGTCCATCGATGAGTGCTCGGACCTGGGGCGGATGCCATAGCCCTTCGTAAAACTTTGCTTCGGACTCCGTTTGATATAACCGGCATCCGCACTTCTTAAAGTATTCCCGCATCTCGGGCGCATAGTATCTGGGATTGAGGACGGCTCTTATGCCTCTCTCATATGGAAGGCACGCGACAGACAAATCGTTCGGGTGCGCAACGGGGTTTGACCCATAAAACAAGATGCCCTTCTGTCCACTTTTCCTCTCGGGAACGTAGAAAGTTTTCAGCTGGTCCACGGTGGAGATTGATAATGCATCGAGCTCTTTGCACATTTGCTCTGGTACCCTTGTAACGGCTAGGGATCCTTCTGCAACTTCAAAGGTCTCTCGTAGTTTCGCTTGCTGCATGGGGGGCCAATCTGCACAGCTGTTGCACGGCAGGTCCTCTTCTTCTGACTCTTCAGTGTCACTGCCAAGATGAGGGCGGACTTTGCTGCTAGATGGGCCTTCAGTAACCGATTCGTCCGTATTGCTGCCGAAATGAGGGCGAGTTTTACGGAAGGACGGGCTTCCAGCGTCGGACTCATCAGTGTCGCTGCCGAAATGCGGGCGCACTTGGGTATTTTTGCTTTTGAAAATGATAGCCGGCGCAGATTTGCTTTTGAGTCTTGGGGCCGGTCTATCCTCAGTCAGTTGTGGCTTAGCATTTTGGTGGTTCATAAAGTACCGAGAATCTTCATATCGGACTTCATGTACACCGAACGGCTGGATGTCTCCGTCAATGCGTCTTTCTTCGCCATTTTTAGTATACTTCATCCATTGATGGAGAGTTGACGGAATGATGCCGTAATCGTGGAGCCACGGCCGCCCCAAGAGAATCTTATAAGACGTGTCGGCATCGATCACGTATATCTTAGCTTCAGTTTGCAGATCCCCGAATTTGATTGGCAGAGCTATGGACCCCAGAACTTGCTGGCAATTTTGGTTGAAGCCTTGAATGACAATCCTTTCCCTTGACAGGTGTCGGACGTCCATTGACAAACTCTTCAGAGTTCGCAAGTTTATGATGTTCACTGAGGACCCCGGATCAATCAATATGCGATTAATTCGATCTCCGTCGCTGTACCCGGTCACGTAAAGCGGCCGATTATGCTCAGCCGTTCCCAGTAGCAAGTCTTCATCCTCAAATGTGACTGCGGCGGCATGCAAAGCATGCTGAGCTTCTTTCATATTAATTTCCGCAAAGTGAGCCTGATACCGCTTGGGGTTTTGTAGAGCGTGAATAAGAACATCTCTAAGCTCCTTAGATAGGACCAAGGCGTCGTAGATGCTCAGGAGAGACGGAAGCTTCCGGAGATGTGCCAAGACATTATAGTCCACCGAGGAAGGACTTATGTTTTCATCAACCGGTTCTCTGCCATCTTCTTCATTAGCGACTTGTTTTTCCTTCCCTTTTGGGGCGTTGCCCTGATTTGGCGGTAGAGCCCTGCCGCTTCTAAGCTGGATTTGATTGGCCGTTGTGGCGAGCTCCTCATCCTCTTCGGGAAAACAGAGCTCCTCTTCCGAGTCACTGCCAAGATGGATGGCGTAGCAAGTCACTACTGGGATCTTTTCATTAGAGTCTTCTTCTAACTCCTCCAGAATTTCAGCCGCTTGTACAGGGAAGAACTCCTTCAATTGAATCAATGTTCTTTCCTTTTGTTCATATTCTTCGAGGCAATCGATATATTTTTGAATGGTCGATCTCCCTGCAGACTCTTTTTCGCGCCGAGCTGCACTTTTCTTCTTCTTGAGCTTCTTGGATTTTGAGCCTGAAGGAGCCGCATTGGCAGCTGGACTGGTAGGCTTCTTCTGTCCTTCCCATTCCATCCTGGGCTCTTTCTGAAGCAGCTTTAGCATCTTCTTCGTCTTATTAGATATGTGCGTACTCCACGGAGGCTGCGATGAGTCGGTTTCGTTTGTCGGGGAAGCGGGTTCAGCTGTCTGCTCCCAGAAGGCTTCAACTTCTGTCTGTATAAAGTTGGCGGTCGCAACTTGATTGTTCACCAACACGCTTTTGGACAGCTCGATCTCTCCAGCCTTGTACTGCTTCTCGACCCAGTCTTTGAAGATATAGCAATCCTCGATCGCATGGCTCACTACTCGGTGGTACGGGCAATACAGAGGATTGTCGGTCATTTTTGCTTCTTGGGGTCTTTTCGACTCCGGCAATTGTAGGCCGTTGTTCAAGGCATCTTTAAATATCTTGCGGACCTTGTCCCTTCTAAAAGAGTAAACCTTATTCTTTTTCTCCTCTAGGGAGGGCCCATCTCCTCCCAGCAATGGCTTTCGAGACCGGTTAGTTTTGGATTCGGCCGCCTTTCGCTTTTCTTCATTGTCGGACGCATTGAAGACATTAGTACTGCTGGAACTCCCGCTTCTACGGTTGTCGTCCCGCTTGCTTTTCCAAGTTTTCTCTCTCTGAGAATCCGGCGGGGACTCTTGCTTTGAGCGTTCCAGCATTTGGACTTTCTTGGTTAGCTCCTGAAATGTCTTGAGGCCCGCCGTACACAAGAATGGGACCATCCAATTGCTGAGGTTCCCAATGAGAAGGCTGACGGACTGGTCCTGCTCCAGCGGCGGTTCGCACTTGACTGTGAGATTACGCCATCGAGCGATAAAGTCGGTGTTGCTTTCATTCTTCCCCGGCTTGGTCCTTACAAGGTCGGCAATGGAGATTTTATCACTGACACTCATGAACCTTTGCCGAAACAGGGACTCTATTTGGGCAAAGGTAATGACGGACCCATCCGGTATACTCGCATACCAGTCGAAGGCGACGCCGGTCAGGCTGTTGACAAACTGACGAAGAAGGAGCGCGTCATTGCCCCCTGTATTTCCGTACGATGCTTTGAAGTGGGCGACGTGCTGATTTGCATTTCCCGTTCCATCAAATCTTCCGAACTTAGGAATGACGTAGCCGCTTGGGAACTCAATCAGATCGTACTGCGTGGGGTATGGCCGCCCACTACTGCCGATTTCTTTCTGAGCTTCAGCTTCGGCCACCAATGTTTTAACCTTGCTGGTGACCAAATCCATTATCCGATCCTGTGTTAGCGGGATAGTGCCATCTGGGGCCAAGGCGTCCCCAGAAGCGGAGTGTGGCCGGCTTTCATGTGGCTCGACCAGTCTTGGACCCGAAGGAACAGGCATTGGCTGCCTCGGATTGTCATCACCCGGCTGATTAGTAGCGGCTAGCGCTTGATTGGGAGGCGCTCGAACAATTTGAGCCGTAAGCTGCATCACCACATTCGTTAAGTCGTCAATCTTCGAATAGAGCTTGGCCATCTCTTTATCTTTGCTCCTGAGCTGTTTTCGAAGCTCTTGAAGCAGCTCTTGCTCCGCAGTCCTGGGGCGGAAAGTCGGCTCTTCCTCGCTGTCCGAGCTTGACTCTGCATGGACCGAGGGGTCTTTCTGCCTATCATCCTCATCGAGAGGGTTTTCTTCATCCATCTTGGGCGGCTGTTCTTGGGAGGCAGCAACCACATTCAGGCTAGATTGAGCTTGGGATATGGTGGCCCCATCCTTGTTTTTGCTGCGAAGGTTGTCGCTGGGGCGACCGCCCGCCATATAAACCGTATGGATGATATATCCGGCCGTCTTTCTATCATTGGCAGCTGATTTCATGGATTGCTGTCTTGACCCCCTTGTTTTGGTAGCTGGTAGTCGATTAAAGGCGGCTGGCCCAACCAGTTTCTTGAATGGTGATAGCGCTTCTTTTCTGGGTCTGCCCCGCTGCTTTCGTGCGGCACAGAGTGCTTGATAGACTCTCGAAGAGACAGTGTCATACTTTTTCTGTTGGGGCCGGGACACGTCTCTTTGTAGAATCGTTCGGACCGCTGTCTTCTTGATTCTGGCGGTCATGGCATTTTTCTGAACCCACTTCAGAGGCTCGAAGGAATTGCTGATTCTTACGTCCGACTCAGCCGTCGTCGTGGGGCAACCCTGCATTTGGAACTTCACATGATTCCATTTGGCTGAAGCCTTGGCCCTCTTGTTGGCTCGATACCTGAGCCGCTTCTGCCTTAACTTTTCTGTTCTAAGCACCTGGCAGACTTCAGCTCTTTGGGAAGACACCGCAGACCGGGCGATGGAGGGCCTTGGAGATACGCTCGATTGTGCATATGTTGGAGTCATCGCCTGAGCTCGTCCGCAACATTTGATTTTGCCCTTTGTACCAAAGTTCTTACACCCCGCTGGAGCACCAGAGAATCGTTCAGATACCGTCTTGAGTTTCGGTTGTGGTGCCTTGGCGATCACGACATTCGGCCTCTTACCCCTTGAGACCGGCTTGGCCACCTGTTCCGCCGGGATCTCCGCCAGATGAGTGCTTCCGGCAGGGAAGATGATGACGGAGCCAAACTGGCGGGGCGGTTCCTCCCACTGTCGACCGAGGCTCGCGGGGAGAACCACACGAGCGTTGATCTTGACCATGTACGGAATCGGGGTCACGTTGGAAGCTGAATTCGTCTGGGGAGACATTATCGTCGAAGGTTGATTGCTGCATGGAAAAAAGAACATCATTTCAATATAGGCAATCGATATGTATATTGATTGAGTTCGCATGAACGTTTAACCCGAAATATGGGAGGAGGGATTGGTCCCACCGGGCGTGCCAGAGATCTGTAGGGTGTTTTTCGTCACCCCATTGAGATGGGAATACGCGCGCGCTTGTCAGGCGTACTACAGATTCCCCCTGCCTAGGGTAGGCGGGGGTTTATTGATTGTGGGGATCCGAATCTCCGGCAGCCGCGGACTAAGCTGCCGTTAATTACCCCTCGCCTTTGGAGCGAGGGAACCTCCGATTGACGAGTTAAACTGGTCATGCGAACTCGATGTGCAGTGTACGTGTGTTGTGTTTTGAAGAGGGGTTTTGGATATATCGGGAGCCACGCAGAGTTTTTACGGGGGTCCCGCTACCCGGATAGCGGGCTGGGGGTCAAGGGGGCTAGCAGCCCCCTTGCGGGATGCGGGGCAGCGCTCCGTTAGAAATTTTTTTCTAACAGGGACAGTGTCGTGGAGTATGTGTGTATGTAAATATGTATACATATGTACAGATATACATGTATATATATAAAAAGGGGAAAAGACATCCAAAGGATGCGTGGGGACAGCACCTTGGGCGCTGTGCGCTCAGGCGCTAGAGTGCCACGTGTCGGTATGTGGGCGCTCTGCGCTTGAGCGCTGGGCGCTGGAGCGCAAGCGCGCCACGTGTCGACACGGGGGCGACTTGCGCTCGAGCTCTTGCGCTGGAGCGCAAGCGTGCCACGTGTTGGCACGGGGGCGACTTGCGCTCGAGCGCTTGCGCTGGAGTGCAAGCACGCCACGTGTCGGCAAGGGGGCGACTTGCGCTCGAGCACTTGCGCTCGAGCGCAAGCGCGCCACGTGTCGGCACGGGGGCGACTTGCGCTCGAGCGCTTGCGCTGGAGCGCAAGCGCGCCACGTGTCGGCACGGGGGAGACTTGCGCTGGAGCGCAAGCGCTGGAGCGCAAGCGCGCCACGTGTCGGCACGGGGGAGACTTGCGCTGGAGCGCAAGCGCGCCACGTGTCGGCACGCGGGCGCTCTGCGCTTGAGCGCCGGCGAGAAAAAGATGCTTTTAGCCTAAAAAAAAAATTCTCAGAAGAGAAATCAGAGAGGAGTTGGACTCCTGAGTGTTTTTTTTTTTTGGTTTAGTGAACGATGTTTTTCTTCCTCCTCCTCTGTTAGCTGGATCTTGAAGATCAAGAGATATGAGATTTCTAAAAATCTCTTCTTTTTGAGATCTAATGGAAGATCTGAGTTTCCCTTTATGGGTTTTGTAGTGAAAAACTAATTTGTTTTATAAAAAGAAGAGTAAAACTCTTGGTTTAATTCAAGAGAAAATGGAAGGTTTTGGAACCTTGAAGAAGGAGAAAAGATCTCAGATCTGAAGAAAAATTTGAGAGAGAGAAAAAGTTGTTTAGATATTTCATTATCTTTGCCTTTATAGGCCATACACTTTACACATAGCCCCTTGGGCTTCACAAAATGGCATTTTGCCTATCCCATGGCTCATTTGCCATTTCTTTTTGCACATAAGCCATGGGCTTTACAAAAATTTGGCTTTATGCCTATTTTTCTTACATTTGTCCATAAAATAAAAAATAAAAGAAGTACAACAAAATTGTTAAATTTTTTTTTATCTTGGCGTGGTGGGAGGCCGGCCGCTTCATGTTCGGGCCCGACCCGGGCGTGGGCCCACTGGATCTAGGCTTGGGCCCACTTGGCTTGGGGTTGACTTTGATTTTGACGTGGTCAACCGGGGTGCAAATTTTTACCCCAACAGATACTTTTCTTTAACTTTTGAAACTGGCGCTGCCGCATACTAAAAACCCGGATCGGGCCATTAACCTACTCCTAGCTAACAAGAGAAAAGGTAGAGAGCTATACCGAGCGATCCGTGTCCTTCGGTCTCCATCCCGATCTCCTCGCGGAATCTCCGGCCTTCATCTCCTCGTCGGAAAGGGCACCACATCGCCGGGTTCTTTTACGGGCTCCCACCTCTGGACCGAGGCAACTCGGGCACGAAGTTGGCGAGCCGACGTGTCCAAGAGTGCTGTAGGCTAAGTGTGGATTACTTTGTCTCAAAGGGTTGTGAAGTTGCCATTTTGGTGGAGGTGATGAACAATGGAGATAAGCTTTAGGAACTTTAGTGTAAGCTAAAATGAGAACAAGAATTTTTTTCACTCACAAAATTGAACGCCCTCTCATCTCATAATGTGGCCGGCCTCTAAATGGGAGGAGGGAGGTGAGCATAAGCTAGTGCAAGGTGACCATAAGAAAAGGTGGGTAATGATGATAAACAATGATCACAATCAAGTCAAAACAATAACCCATCTCCATAAGCAAGTGATGATGCACAAACTAATCATCGTATACTAGAACCATCATGAGAACCAATCATCACAAAAAAGTCTTCACCATGATGAATTGCACATTTGCAAATAAACCCTCCTCCACCAAAATTCAGCCAAACAAAGAACAAAGGAAAGATGGCCGAAACGGAATGCAAACTGGGAACTTCAGAAAACTGGTCCCGTAATAAATTACAGGAAAACCCCGCGACTGTATATACATACCCGCATTTGTATTCCGACCGAATACAAATGCAATGAGACAAAATCTACACTGTACAATACTAGGATCCGGCTTAAACCAAAGCCCGCTAGTATTATCCGTCCGATCATGATCTGTGCAATACCGCACGGACATGATCGAACCCTGCCATATACCCATACAGCCTCTACAGCGTTTCGCCCGAAACTTGAGAAACTGTCTGTGGGGGACTCTAAAGACTCGTCAACACTTTAGTTGTGGATTTAACCACTAGCACGTCAGAGGCATTAGCCATACGTAACGGGCTACCAGGTATTGACCAAAAGGGACGTCGATGAGCGAACTCATCCTGACACCCTACTGAGCCTGTCAGTGACAATATACGTACAGTCCGGTTCGTTCGTCTATGAGCATCGCATGGCGGGCCTAGGGGGTTGGTAAAAGTCAGACCCCCAAAAGCGGTACAAGTCGTGTCGGAGTGTAGCCCAGAACACCCTGAGATACTACTGGAATACCTACCAGTAAATCTCCTGCCTTGGCCAAGGACTTCGTGTAATGGCTCGTCTAGACACAGCACGACCTCACCCCCAATACCGGGAGAGACGAACCTCTGCAGATCTGCTCACTGCTTCCATATGGCTCGGGACTGTACCCAACTAAAACCTGTTTGCACGACTCCTTTGAGCCGTGGTAGGGTAGTAATCAAAGTACAGTGGGAACTCACACGAGACAAATGACGATCCCAGGTCGATGAACTAACCTGTACACATATCACCAGAGAACTGCTATCTGACGTCAGGTATAAGACCAACTAGCATGTTCCCGGCGAGTCCTGTCCGGTGTACTCATAACCCAATGAGCACCTGTATATATCTTAGGTGAAGCAACTGACACCAGTGGCTTGTGAGACCGGCCACCGCCCCTCGTCGGGGTCTCGACTGTATACACTAGTCTACTCTGGAGTATTGATGCCCTGTCTCGAAAACTCCCACGACTAGGGACCTTTTAAGGATGTGCTTATAGACCCCAGCTCCCACGTATGTGATCTCCATCATACTGCTGGCCGTTAAGCAAGAATCCTAAAGGCTCTATCAACGCGCAATAGTGACCTCTAAGGTCACCTAAAACTGTACATGATGATAAAGATAAACTAGATAGCATACTATCATCTTGAGCAAGACTGTTCTAACGGTATAGGTCCTCTCTCAATCATTGCAATCACGTGCATGTGATCCAATAATTGACTCTGAGGGCACTATCTCCAACAATCTCCCACTTGCACTCAAGGCTAATTATTGCGATGTCGCATACTCACAGCCTGTGTGATACCGAACACCCAACTCCTCTACTAATCAGTCTCACAAAACCCGCTTGTGAAACTAATGTGTTCGAGGAATAGCCTCAGTGAGTGCATCCGCTCTAATGTTTCTTTCTATGTCTCTCTTAATCTCAAGTTCGCGGAGAAAGCCATCTCCCGAAATGAGCAATACCTGTCTTAGAAAATGTCTGGATATCTGATGGGACCTAGCTCATAAATGAACTCCAAATCCAAACTTCTTAGATTGTATCGTCAACTGAACTTAATCAGTATCCTGCGTCATGCCTCCCTCAGTATCCCCTTGGACCACCTGTCCAAAATACTGCCCCTCTTCAGAGGGAAAACTATAACTATGTCAGTCATCCTGTCATTCGGGTCACCTTGGAAGCCTGGAATGATAACTGTCTCCTAAAAGAGGTTGTTGTTATCATATCCCTAGAACATCCACTTATGTTCTAAAACTGCTTCCGAATGTTTCTCCAGGATTGGATCAATATCAACTTATTGCATCTAATGCAAAAACAACATCTGGTGTGGTACTTGACATATCATGGTTGACTCAATTGCCTAAGCAAGTGATCTGCCAATCATGCACATCCCTCTCTCCTTTAGTCTGTAAGACACCTTTAGAGAGGGTGACTCCATCACCTGCAGGTATACTACCATGCCTGGAGCCGTCCATTCTAAATACATTTAGAAGGCTGTCTAAGTACCCTGATTGGGAAACTACCCAAATCTAGATCTAAAACCATAGATCTAGTAACCAGAATATCTGATATAATATCCATATCCTATGTGGAGAAACCACTGTGTGACAACCAAAGTATAACCGACCGTAGTATAGGAATTTCACTTCCTACTCTGTGTATGTCATCTAAATACCAGGACATCACACCCTACTACCTTCTTAACAGATCCATCCCCTATTCTGATGAAGTCAAACTATGACTGTCACATCAGAAATAGATGATCTATCTCCGCTACATCTACTTTAGTCTCTTAATAGACATAAGCCACTTGTCCATCAATGCTTCCGCTGCTCCCACTGACTACGACAACCCTCTGGCAGAATCATATACACGTGCACTTCTAAAGCTTGTTTAGAACGACGCTATACTCATCCTCCTGCCGGGTCTCACAGTCTGGAACAACAGCAGTGTCAAGTCTGGGTAAACAAGAACCTCCCTGTCACCGTCTTTGAGCATACCGAAGTATCTCTCGAGTGCCTGAGGTTACCTACCTTATCTGCGGAGTGGCCAATGGAATGTCAAATCAGATTGAATTTTTAGGTTCTTATCAAATTTTCAGTAATCGTTTACGGTTCTGGAATCACTTCCAGTTCTACCATACTCCCACTACTGTTTTCTGAAAAAATCCATTTTTGTTAAAACTGTGGCGAGTCAAGAACAATATCACTATTGATCTTCCAGATGGTAGAAAGTCAACCCTCGTCATAGCCCGGGTCAACCCACAAACAACCATTACAGAAACTTGCTTTGAGTTATCCAGAGTCTGGTTTTAAGCATAAGCCGGACAACTCTCCGTACCTTAACATCGTTAAGATATGAACCGTTCTATATCCAATATAGAAACAGAGGCACTGATTTAATTGGAACCAGATTCAAATCATGCAGCTGTCTCCAGTGCATGTCAACTAAATGGAAGGAGGCCGGTCAGCGTTACTCAACTTAGGAGTGCTTCCAATTATGAGTAACCTGAAAGAGAATCAAGTTCTCATAATCATTACTATCATCTGAATACCATACACAAGTATCTACATCTTCGATCACCTTGAAGAATCCCGATACTTGCAACACCCGGTTCTCTACTCTATTCTTATACTTATAACTTCTCAAAACTTGGACCTTGTATTTCTACGAAACACATGTCTAAGAACTAGAGAAGTCACAAGTAAACAGAATATAGTACGAGTACCAACCCCTCTGTCCTCATGGACACTGGACAATATACAATACTCTGTATAAGTCCCCTTGAGTCTAATAACTCATTCCCTGTATGTCGTAGGTTGAAAACTGTACTTATGGTTAAGAAGAATTACACCGCTGTATAATGCTCCTTACCTAACCATCCACTGATATAGGTAAATGTCATGGGCATAATTTCAAAAAGTTATATCTCACTCTATAAAAATAGACGTACAGATATATCAATTTGAAATTGGTGCATAGCAACGGATATTCAAAACCAAATATTTGCCGTCTGGCAAACAACCCGGGTGGTTTCCTCAAATATCACTAATTACAACGAATCCCGATATAATGAGGATGATCACCAAATTCCCAATAACTTACTCCCACTCATCATCTGTAAAACCATACAGATGTGAGAATCAAACCTGGTAAATACATACCCTGGAGCAAGTGTCTAATTGGGAAATAAGTTTTCTTTTAACAGTACACAGTGAAACTGAAACATTAAAATGTTTCGTAGGAGTATCCGGGTATTCCTAGTAATGCCTCTTCCATTATCCAGATTCACAACTGTAACCGTATATTTCTTTGCCATCTCTCCAAATCCCTTCATATATCTTTAGTCATTACCTTCTGTACACCCTCTTAGGCTAAATGGTTTTCTTCCTTCCCTACCGTTCGGCACCAGCCTATGGTTTGGAAGAAGACTATCCAATAAGCGTAATGGGTGTACTGTCCTAATCCTAGGAGCACTCGCAACGCGAGAGAAGGTGAAGATAAAAGACATCTGAATAAACCTTATTCCTATTTCTTCTGAACCAGAATCCATCCCCGAACTGAAACAAGTTCCTTTCGAGTTCGTATATAACTATACGATGGAGTATCCAATAAACTGTGGATCTTCGTAGTGATACAGAGTGTCCTGGAGAAATACAAAGGTGAAGTGGGAGTGGTAATGAAATACTTGGTTTGGTCGTGAATAGCAGTCGCAATTTACTTTGCTCTCCTTCTAATCCCTTTATTTGTCTTTACATAATACCTTCTGTACACCATTGTTAGGCTAATTGGTTTTCTTCATTCCTTACCGGTCGGCACCTGCCTATGGTTTGGAAGAAGACTATCCAATTTGCGTAATAGGTGTACTATCCTAATCCAAGGAACACTCGCAACCTGAGAGAAGGTAAAAGAAAAGACCACTGAATAGTCATATTCGTTTTCTCCAGAACCGGAAACCATCCTCGAATAAATTCTTTCGAGATCGTATATAACCATACGATGGTTTTATACAATGGAAGTGGATGTTCGTAGTAATACGTGGTGTTCTGGAGAAAAGGGTAAAAGTAGGAGTGGCAATGAGGTTTGCAACTCAGACAATCCAAAAGCCAGTGTTTAAGAAGGTTCGGTTAATCTTGGTCACTGAGTCATAATCAAGGGTCGGGTCATGGTCGCTGCCGAAGAGAGAGAGAGAGAAAAGAAACACTCAGCGTGCACTCTAACCTAGATCAGAATGGTTACCAATTTATTTAATCAGGAAACCTCCCACTGTATCGTCAAATTCTCCTCCAAACCTGAAAGAAGAATTAGTCGGGATCGCCCGAGGAGTAAACCAACTCATCAGTGGGAATCGGGATCCAACTATCATCGCATGATAACGTGACGGAATCCAGTCACGTTATCACACTCCAGAAGGTATGCGCATGCCTGGCAAGTTTCAGTTTCTTTAGAAACTCCCGATGTGATTTTTACCCCATGTTCTTATGACCTTGACGAAGGCCAACAAATCATAAGTCACATATCAAGTTCTACCCGTCATTTTCCAGGTTAATTTGAACCCACCCGTACCTACCCTTGACTTTGGCCAATAAGACAGTACGACTGTCCCAAACCAACGCATCTATCTATGCAGCAGAAAAGGTAACAAGCAGCTACCATACACTATGCCTTGACGAAGGCCAACAAACATAGCATGAATACTACGTGCTACCCGTCTGAAATGACGGAGGGCTACGAATGGTTTTTGGCGAAAAACCTTTAACGTAATGAACTTGATATCGTTGAAGGAACCGGATAGCTTTATAAAAATATAGTGGCGAAAACCTTTGCTAAAGAGGTCACTCCCGGTGAAGGGATCTCGGCTCTTTCCCCGTAGAATGAGGTGCAGGATATTCCAATTGAATACCACGATGCAAAGCGAAAGGCAATCGGCTATAGTGAAGTTATTGCCCTGACACAAACTTCTGTCCAAGGGGTCACTCCCGGTGAAGGGATCTCGGCCCTTGCCTCGTCGACTGAGATGCTGGATATTCATAACCGAATACCACTGTGCAAAACAAAAGAGAACGTCCTTGCAATAACAGCTTTTTGAAAAATGTTCCAACAACATCAGAATAGGTTTGTTTAGCTTGCATTGATCCGAATCAATGCAGTCCCATCAATTGATCACACCAATAAAGAACGAAAATAATGATGTACGTATATGCCATCCGCATTCGCCACTGGGTCCCGTCATCACCCGTTAGGTTACTTAACTAACGACAGAGCGGGGACTGGACTAGCACGGATGCAAAATATATACAACATCTACTAGTATATATATCAATATATAATATTCGCTCAAGGCGTGATAAAATGCAACATCACAGAAATGTAATAAGCATCACAGAACAATACAGATATCTGGGATCCCCGGGTTTCATAGAGCCGCTACTGAAACCCGACGTTCCCCTGGTCGTGTGGATAGCCTGTGCAATGAAAATCCTAGACCCCTACGGGCATGGCAAGTTACCCGCCAAAACCTGAAGCGAGGCAGCCCCCTTCAACAACGTGAATGGACCACCCAGCATTTCACGGAATCCGGTAACTTGTGTACCCCTCCTTGGGTCAACCTGTACCCTCTACGAGTGCGGCGAATAGCCCGCCAATTCTAGAGTGAAGCCCCTTCCGTCTCAAAACCATGAGATGCGGGCCCGTTGCCCTCTAGAACCCGGCTACCCGTGCACCCCTCCGTGGGGTAATCCTAGTACAGAAAGTAAAAATTACATACAACGGGTACATCGACCTCAGCCCGGTCGTGCCCCAAAAGAATAATATACAAACAGGCAGTGACGGCAGTCTACATGTCGGACGCTCGCCCCCAATATCAAATGTACATAATAAACCAAACTGTACTACCATTGCATCCAGGCTATCCACCACGACAGTCCGCAATATCACAGCACAACACAGAACATCAACGTGAATGTCACGTTCGCAAATCCGTCTAAAAGGGCTATAGCAGTTAGACAGGATTTACCGATCAAGTGACATTCACGGTCGCAGATATAATGTAAATACTGTGAACTAACATATTTAAAATTTTCGATCGACTAAATTTCCCGAAGTGGGCCCCAAGCACAACTGTAGCACTCAAAATAAATCTGGGCCCAAACAGAACATACCAAAAACCCTATTTCTATGTCAGAAGCCCACTGTAAACATTTGGTGCAGAGAGGATTCATAATGGCCGCGGAACCGCGGCCAATGCATGGGTTTGGCAGTGGTTCCGCGGTGGAACAGTAATATCAGAGCACCAAATTTTCACAGAATGCATAAAAAACCCTACACGTAATTTTACAATGTACCAAATAATTTTTAGAGCACTGGAAAAATTCGACAGAAAATTGACATGGAAACGCGGTTTTTGGAAAATCCGTTCGATCGAACTTGTAAACACATTAGAGCAAGCTAGACTAGGTTAATGGCGTGGCTTTGATACCAGTGTAAGTGCACGGTAGCGCCCCGGCCGTCTGAACGAGGCCAAAATGAGGAAACGAAAACTTTTCTAAACTTAGAAACCGGCGCTACCGCGGACTATAAAACCCGGATCGGGCAATTAACCTAATGCTAGCTAACTAGAGAATGGGTAGAGAGCTATACCGAGCGATCCGTGTCCTTCGGTCTTCGGTCTCCATCCCGATCTCCTCGCGGAATCTCCGGCCTTCATCTTCTCGTCGGAAAGGGCACCACATCGCCGGGTTCTTTTATGGGCTCCCACCTCTGGACCGAGGCAACTCGGGCACGAAGTTGGCGAGCCGACGTATCCAAGAGTGCTGTAGGCTAAGTGTGGATTATTTTGTCTCAAAGGGTTGTGAAGTTGCCATTTTGGTGGAGGTGATGAACAATGGAGATAAGCTTTAGGAACTTTGGTGTAAGCTAAAATGAGAACAAGAATTTTTTTCACTCACAAAAATGAATGCCCTCTCATCTCATAATGTGGCCGGCCTCTAAATGGGAGGAGGGAGGTGAGCATAAGCTAGTGCAAGGTGACCATAAGAAAAGGTGGGTAATGATGATAAACAATGATCACAATCAAGTCAAAACAATAACCCATCTCCATAAGCAAGTGATGATGCACAAACTAATCATCATATACTAGAACCATCATGAGAACCAATCATCACAAAAAAGTCTTCACCATGATGAATTGCACATTTGCAAATAAACCCTCCTCCACCAAAATTCAGCCAAAGAAAGAACAAAGGAAAGATGGTCGAAACGGAATGCAAACTGACAACTTCAGAAAACTGATCCCGTAATAAATTACAGGAAAACCCCACGACTGTATATACATACCCGCATTTGTATTCCGACCGAATACAAATGCAATGAGACAAAATCTACACGGTACAATAGTAGGATCCGGCTTAAACCAAAGCCCGCTAGTATTATCCGTCCGATCATGATCTGTGCAATACCGCACGGACATGATCGAACCCTGCCATATACCCATACGGCCTCTACAGCGTTTCGCCCGAAACTTGAGAAACTGTCTGTGGGGGACTCTAAAGACTCGTCAACACTTTGGTTGTGGATTTAACCACTAGCACGTCAGAGGTATTAGCCATACGTAACAGGCTACCAGGTATTGACCAAAAGGGACGTCGATGAGCGAACTCATCCTGACACCCTACTGAGCCTGTCAGTGACAATATCCGTACAGTCCAGTCCATTCGTCTATGAGCATCGCATGGCGGGCCTAGGGGGTTGGTAAAAGTCAGACCCCCAAAAGCGGTACAAGTCGTGTCGGAGTGTAGCCCAGAACACCCTGAGATACTACTGGAATACCTACCAGTAAATCTCCTGCCTTGGCCAAGGACTTCGTGTAATGGCTCTCCTAGACACAGCACGACCTCACCCTCAATACCGGGAGAGACGAACCCCTGCAGATCCGCTCACTGCCTCCATGTGGCTCGGGACTATACCCAACTAAAACTTGTTTGCACGACTCCTTTGAGCCGTGGTAGGGTAGTAATCAAAGTACAGTGGGAACTCACACGAGACAAATGACGATCCCAGGTCGATGAACTAACCTGTACACATGTCACCAGGGAACTGCTATCTGACGTCAGGTATAAGACCAACTACCATGTTCCCGGCGAGTCCTGTCCGGTGTACTCATAACCCAATGAGCACCTGTATACATCTTAGGTGAACCAACTGACACCAGTGGCTTGTGAGACCGTCCACCGCCCCTCATCGGGGTCTCGACTGTATACACTAGTCTACTCTGGAGTATCGATGCCCTGTCTCGAAAACTCCCACGACTAGGGACTTTTTAAGGATGTGCTTATAGACCCCAGCTCCCACGTATATGATCACCATCATACTGCTGGCCGTCAAGCAAGAATCCTAAGGGCTCTATCAACGCGCAATAGTGACCTCTAAGGTCACCTAAAGCTGTACACGATGATAAAGATAAACTAGATAGCATACTATCATCTTGAGCAAGACTGTTTTAACGGTATAGGTCCTCTCTCAATCATTGCAATCACATGCCTGTGATCCAATAATTTACTCTGAGGGCACTATCTCCAACAACCATAAGTATCATGAGACCGCTAGAAGACTTCACTTAAAGCCCGAGACCCCATCTCCAATATTTGATCGGCGAAAACTCCTATTTTTCCGATGTCGCCAGGTCATTGGTGAGGATTGGTGTTGATTTTTCTTCTGTAGCTTTAATTGAGTATTGTATAAATTAATGTATTGTTTGATTTGTCATAATATGCATATAGAGAAATCTAGGAATGTTTAATTTGGTTTTTATTAAAGTTTCCGATATTCCGATACGGGTTTTCGTATTTTTGTACTGCAACTGAAACGTTGACATTCGTACGTTAATTTCAGGGGCGTTTGTTCGTTTTTCGGGCAAGTGAGTTGTAGGTTCTAACCTATGGGTGCTTAGCTCATTGCTTTGGTTTTTTATATGATATTTACATCGATATGATTTAATTACGATTATAGGTACGATCGCGAAGATTTCCGAGACGGAGTGACGGACTTAGCAGCGTGGACTTCAGCGAGCTCGACAAATTGGTGAGTAGATTTATATCTACGGGGGAAGTCGGGTGAATAGCGTATAGCACCCCCGCAACCTTATAAATAGGATAGTTATGATATTAGAGTTATGTTGCATCTAGTAGGTTATTAATGTGCGTATAGTTTATTCATAGTTTGGTGGAATTGTATGAAGAATCATACCGTACTTGTGATGACGAGATTAGCATGCCGATTAATGACCAAGTTTTCTTAGACTCGTAGAGTTATATTTTATTTCGTTTTAGAACGTAATACTTGAATGAGTTATACTCTTTTAAAACTAACGATTCGTTTCCCTTTTTTATGATAAAAGATAAGGATGCGATGCCAATTTCCAAAATGAATATCTATTTTAACCTAAGCCTGCTTCCTTATTTCAAAACCGACGTTTCATTCCATTTTCAAAGATAATGGTATAGCTCATAGCAAGTAGTTATATTTATTAATTACGCTTAGATTTACATTACATATTCGCGCTATATTATTCGATATTATACGTTTCCGCGATACGAACACTCTATTAGAACACTGCACAACTACCAATGAGTATTATGTTGCACGAGCACATACGCATATATTACACTACACCTCATTGGTATTGCCATGTCACTGTAGGACTGCTATACTACGTAATGCGTATGTAGGCTTTATACACTTATAGAACATTTACACAAATACTAATGATTACCATGCGGCACGAGCACAGACGCGTATGTTGCACTACACATCATTAGTATTGCCATGACACAGTAGAATTGTTACGTTATTTCTTATATGACTTTATTTACATACTTTATCTGTATTACCTGTTAAGCATTGCAGTACTATGGATGTTTATATTTAATTCTTATGAGTTGTCTGGATGTTTTACTTTTAATGATATATATATCAGTGGTATGGAACACTGTTATATATATGTATATATATGATATATCATCAGAATGATCTATGTAAGTATTCTTATTTGATATTTCTGGATATGATGAGTTGACTTCCACTATGAACTTGATGCTTTCTGTTTGTCTTTATTCCAAAACCGAGTGGGGGAGATATACGGTTACGGATTTGCTACTTATCCAGACTGAGTGGGGAAGTATACAGTCGGATACTTGGTGGACCCGGTCGAGACCGAGAGGCAGGATAGCCGCAGTAGAGGCGGGGAGCCTAGCGAGGATACTCGATACCGGAGATAGAGATGAGCATGGCAGATATCCAGGAGATATTGACTGGGGCTCGATTTGGGTACAGCGGATATCCAGCGGATACCGACTGGGGCCAGGGATATCGGGTGGCGATCATCTGTTGAGATGGTGTCACGGTATCTGTATTTGTGTATCGGTGATGGACACGAGAGATTTAAGGATTTGCGTGTCGTTGATGGACACGAGAGATTTCTGATTTCGAATGTCGATGCTGGACATCAAGATGTGATATGTTGCTATCATATGAGGTATAAAGTTATGTTATGTGTTATTGTAGCCAACCAGGACTGATCCGGAGGACAGTACCTGCATACCTTTTTACGAATAGTTGTATATAAAAAGGAATTCAAAATCGAGCTATAGTTTCATTATTTTTGACATGTCTGGTATGACATTGGAATCTTTTAAATTGTAAACCTCTTAACACTCTTCACTAAAATAGCATGACTTATATCTTAAATAAGATACCTATTATATACTTAATACTATCACGTCTGCTTTTATGCCGTGACATATGTATTCTGCGACTATTTTAAAGAAGATGTTTACATATATATTTTCGGTTACTAGGGGCTTATACCTAGATACAGGTCAGTTGCATGATATATTCTATTGTGGGTTCATGTGATAGATAGAGTTGCATTCACGATACATATGCATATCATATATTATACTAGTACAGGATATGATAGTATTATACTATATGACCTAGGATTCGTTGTGCATTTCGATTTTTACCTTGTGATGTATTTTTATTCACTGAGTTGGCTACTCACCCCCGTTATGCCACAGTTTCTTGCAGGTTTTACCGCTTGGATTATCAGCGGCTTAGGGGCACACATTCCTTTCGGTGATTGTTTTGATAGGTGGGTTACTGTTGTATCATACTCACACTTGTATATTCTTATCTTCTTGTATCTAGTAAAACTCCATTAACTTAGAATCGGTATACTGTGGAATTAGAAGCGAGACTTAGAATTGTGTGTTGTGGGTGTCGTACTCATTAGAGTCGACTTTTTTATATTGTTGATTTTGTTTCTCTTTCCTTTTCTTCGCCATTGTGCGTCGTATATTGTTTGCTTAGTTGCTCCGCCGTTTGGGCGTGGAAGTTAGCTCCCGTTGGGATGCTATGTTGTAGCGGGTTTTATTCAAATTACAAAGGAGGTACTGTCGAATTTCAAAACGTCATAGATGCTTCTTAAACATACTTAGTTAAACTTAAATGTTTATTTTAAATTGATTCCATCTGATGACTATTTTAAACCTTATCTCCAATATTTTCAAAAAGGGGTTTAGATTCCGGGTTTCGGCTTACTTAGACCGCATCAACGTCTTTAGATATCACGTGATTTAAGTGCCGATCACGTGCCACATTCAGGTCGTGACAAAGTTGGTATCAGAGCGTTTGGTTTAACCTTTGTTCGAGTCTAGGTTTGACTATATGGAGTCTAGGCATACACTTTTGTTACCTAGGCTTTACCTTATATGACTTTGACTTGACTTTGGGGGTCTTATACGAACTTTCGTTATATAGGATGACCTTGGTTGATGGAGTAGGTACTAAGCAGAGTGACGTACCGTACATATGTTCTGCGACATATTTACGATATGATACTCCGCCTAAGTTATCTTAGGATTTATATCTTGAGATCTTTTCTTCTATTCGTTCCGTTGATCTATCCCTATCAATACATGTTGATTGTTCCGGTCGCTATGTTTACGTGAGCCGAGAGGGTTGCGATTAGAGACACGGTCAGAGCAGACTTTTCTGAAACAAGGACTGACCAGGGTGACATTCCGGTGACATGGGGACCTGTCGTTTATCCATAATTGATCAGGTTTATAATGTTGAAGCGAGTTCTTCGGAATTCGCACCAGAGGGTTGGGTTATTTCTGGAGATCAGCCGGACTTGAGGCGTGATGTTTTCCCCTCTCCGAAAATTACAGTGTTGCATACCATTTAGACAGCGGTACCAATTATTGCTGAGGTTATCGAGGTGTTGCTTCCAGAGTTCAGGAAGTTGACAGTCGTCGATGTTTACAAGTGTAGATGGATCAGAGGATTCGTAATCGTTCAGATGAGGAATGACTAGTATATTTAATCCGTTGTGGCGCTCCGATGTGGGATCGGTGAAGTTGATTAGCTTCTTCCAATGGGTCTTGCTCAGACTTGGTGCAAGTTGCTCGAGAGAGAGAGATCGTGTAGTAAGTTTTCCTCCGACGAAATTGGAACGAGTTTTCGAAGGTGAGCTAGCCAGATTCTTCTACGGAGTATCAGAGATGCTAAATTCGTATTTCGAGTTCTATGTAAGGCTCTGGGCTTGGTCATAACCAAGTATGACTTGCAGTTCGCGTAACTATCATGATATGCTCTTTAATTGATTGATATTGGAGAGTAATGGAACAGGAGATTGGTGCGAAACTTCAGTGGGCAGTTGTTCTTCATCGTTGATATTGAAGATTTGATGCATATACAGAGGCGTGTTCGACCACACTTTCAGAGGGAAACCTTAAGGAAATGACAGTTGTTACGAAAAAGAAAGTGGATTCAGTAATGAGTGCTAGTTCCGGGCAGGCTGGATAGATGAGATCAGCAGGAGACTTGATGGGTTCTTTCCAGAAGTTTATAATAAGCAAGATTGGATCCAGAATCAGTTGTTTGGCGCACACACAGAGATTAGAGATCGCCGTCGTCCACATGTTGCGTTGAGAGAGTCTGGACTAATTGTCAAGAAGATATTGTGGGAGGTATCAGTAGTAGGAATGATTGCGTCGTTGCTCCTCACCGGACGATTGTACAAAGGCGAGATCCGCAAGAAGAACCAGAATTCAGAGACAGAGAACGCTAGACCGTGGCAAAAGGAAAGTAGTAATCCTTGCTATGCCAGTTCCGGGTGTTTAAAACACCTTTCGACATTGAAGAAGGCATACTTCGATGTCATTTGTTTTCAATTTACGTTTTTATGAACCGAATATTTCGTTTTCAACATTGAAGAAAATACAACTCAACGTCCGTTATTTTGATTTATGTATTTTGAGGACTTGAGAGTCACACATACATTTTGTGCACACCAGGTGCACTTGTTGAGATTTTCGCGCATGACGATTGCACTTCGATTGATATTTTAGGCATACCAGGTGCACTTGTTTGAGATTTTCATGCATGATGATTGCACTTTGATTGATATTTTGTGCACACTAGGTGCACTTGTTTGAGATGTCAGTGCAAGGTGATTGCATTCGATTGGAGTGTTGTGTATACCGGATGCACTAAACTGATATTTTTCCGTGCACATCAGTTGCACATGATTAAGAGATTATATATATTTATACTCTAGGTATACTTGGTATAATTTTGTGCACACCAGTTGTATATTTTGATATTTTGTGCACCCCGATACACTTGAGATTTATTTTGTGCACCCTGACGCACTTGAGATTTGTTTTGTGCGCCCCGATGCACTTGAAATTGATTTTGTGCACTTTAGATGCACTTGATATTTTCTCCATGCACAGTTGATGCAGTGGATATTGTTTCGCGCACCCTGTTGCACTTGGTGCAATTTTTTTTTGCACACCTGTTGCATGTGGTTTGGATTTTTGTACAAAACCGTTAAGCTTGATTTCGTTTTCGTGCTTTGCACTTGATAGAATATCTTATAGATTTGATTTATATATTTTCTCTTGGTCGTGTGCTACCGATAATACACAACGACTATGGCCTTGATCATGTATTTGATATACACAACGGTTTTCGTATTTGGAATTTTGCATCATAACTGGAGCAATCCTCATAGCAACCGCTAGAGTTACAGTTATGTGAGTTTTATATCTTTTGATGTTTCACGCACACTGTTGTGTTATGTTACGTTTTAGCTCGTGTGGGACTTTGGAGTTCCGTTATATCGAGCGGATTATATGTTCTAAAATTTGGACCCCCAAAAATAGTTTTGAAATGAGTTGATTGAATTAAGAAAAATGTTTTAAGAAGGGGGATTAATTTAAATTCGGAGACCGAATTTCTTTAAGGGGGAGAGATTGTAACATTTTGGAAAATTTTAAATATTAAATTATAATTTTAAATATGAATTTAATAAGTTTACAAAAATGATATCGCTTATGAAATTAGGTATCAGAATTATATCCGAAAAATGTAATTATTTTGATAAATATGAATAAAAGTGTGTGATATCATAAAAATGATATCATTATTTATTTTAACATGATATAATATTTTATATTAAGATAACAATATTTAAGTGTTATGATAAGTATTTCATTTTTAAACATGGATGTAGATTTTTACATAAAAGGGTTTTCTTTTGTTTTAACTATTTTGTAAAATGGTTGGTATATCTTATCCTAGGCTAAACCCTCACCCTCAACACACCTCATCCATGCTCATAATCCTCCACCTCCTTCTTCTCAACTTTACACCTCTTCCTTCCACCATGACACCTCCACCTTACAACCCTCCACCTCATGCTCTCTCTACACATAACATAACACTTCACACCTTATCCCATCAACACTTAGTAAATTCTTTTATCTTTTCTAGACTGAACAAGTATACTCTTTTCAAACCCCCAACACAAATTTTCCATGTATTCTTCATATCAAAATAGAAAGCCATGAATCCCTTCATCAACTCATACACATCATTAAGCTTGATCCACCACAAACCCTTGATACTTGCATAAGAACATCTTGAGCTGAGGTTCCTTTGTGTATCATCCTAATAGGTATATCTTCTTCTCTCTTTACTTAATCAATTCTGTTTGTGATCTGTTTTGATGTGCAGTATTACAAAAACCGTTGTTTTGTGATATTTAGCATACTGAAATTGAATCTAGAACCACTAGAAAAACTAACAATACCATAAGTATCATGAGACCACTAGAAGACTTCACTCAAAGCCCGAGACCCCATCTCCAATATTAGACTGGCAAAAACTCCCATTTCCCAATGTCACCGGGTCATTGGTGAGGATTGGTGTTGATTTTTCTTCTGTAGCTTTAATTGAGTATTGTATAAGTTACTGTATTGTTTGATTTGTCCTAATATGCATACAGAGAAATCTGGGATTGTTTAGTTTAGTTTTTATTAAAGTTTCCGATATTCCGATACGGGTTTTCGTATTTTTGTATTGCAACTGAAATGTTGACGTTCGTACGTTAATTTCAGGGGCGTTTGTTCGTTTTTGGGGTAAGTGAGCTGTAGGTTCTAACCTACGGGTGCTTAGCTCGTTGTTTTGGCTTTTGATATGATATTTACATCGATGTGATTTAATTACGATTATAGGTACGATCGTGAAGATTTCCGAGACAGAGTGACAGACATAGCAGCTTAGACTTCAGCGAGCTCGACAAATTAGTGAATAGATTTACATCTATGGGGGAAGTCGGGTGGATAGCGTATAGCACCCCAGCAACTTTATAAATAGGATAGTTATGATATTAGAGTTATGCTGCATCTAGTTGGTTATTCATGTGCATATAGTTTATTCATGGTTTGGTGGAATTATACGAGGAATCATAACGTACTTGTGATGACGAGATTAGCATGCCGATTAACGGCCAATTTGCTTAGACTCGTAGAGTTATGTTTTATTACGTTTTAGAACGTAATACTTGAGTGGGCTATACTCTTTTAAAAACAAAAGATTCGTTTCCCTTTTTGATGATAAACGATAAGGATGCGATGCCAATTTCCAAAATGAATATCTATTTTTACCGAAGGCTGCTTCCTTATTTCAAAACCAACGTTTCGTTCCATTTTCAAAGATAATGGTATAGCTCATAGCAAGTAGTTACATTTATTAATTACGCTTAGATGTAATTTACATATTCGCGATATATTATTCGATGTTATACGTTTCCGCGTTACGAACACTCTGTTAGAACACTGCACAACCATCAATGAGTATTATGTTGTACGAGCACATACGTATATGTTACACTACATCTCATTGGTATTACCATGTCATTGTAGGACTGCTATACTACGTAATGCGTATGTAGGCTTTATACACTTATAGAACACTTGCACAAATACTAATGATTACCATGCTGCACGAGCACAGACGCGTATGTTACACTACACATCATTAGTATTGCCATGACACAGTAGAATTGTTACGTTATTCTTGTATGACTTTATTTACATACTTTATCTGTATTACCTGTTAAGCATTGCAGTACTATGGATGTTTATATTTGATTCTTATGAGTTGTCTGGATGTTTTACTTTTGATGATATACATATCAGTGGTATGGACACTGTTATATATATGTATATATATGATATATCATCAGAATGATCTATGCAAGTATTCTTATTTGATATTTTTGGATATGATGAGTTGACGTCCACCATGAGCTTGATGTTTTCTGACTGTCTTTATTCCAAACCGAGTGGAGGAGATATACGGTTACGGACTTGCTACTTATCCAGACAGAGTAGGGGAGTATACAGTCGGATACTTGGTGGACCCAGTCGAGATCGAGGGGCAGGATAGCCTTAGTAGAGGAGGGGGGCCTAGCAAGAATACTCGATACCGGAGATAGAGATGAGCACGGTAGATATTCAGGGGATACTGACCGGGGCTCGATTTGGGCACGGCGGATATCCAGAGGATACCGACCGGGGCCAGGGATATCGGGTAGTGATCATCTGTTGAGATGGTGTCGACGGTATCTGCATTTTCCTGTCGGTGATAGACACGAGAGATTTGAGGATTTGCGTGTCGGTGATGGACATGAGAGATTTTGGATTTCGAATGTCGATGCTGGACATCCAGATGTGATATGTTGCTATCATATGAGGTATAAAGTTATGTTATGTGTTATTGTAGCCAACCAGGACTGATCCGGGGGACAGTGCCTGCATACCTTTTTACGAGTAATTGCATATAAAAATGAATTCAAAATCGAGCTATAGTTTCATTATTTTTGACATGTCTGGTATGACATTGGAATCTTTTAAATTTTAAACCTCTTAACATTCTTCACTAAAATAGCATGACTTATATCTTAAATAAGATACCTATTATATACTTAATACTATCGCGTATGCTTTTATACCGTGACATATGTATTCTGCGACTATTTTAAAGAAGAGGTGTACATATATATTTTCAGTTACTAGGGGCTTATACCTAGATACAGATCAGTTGCATGATATATTCTATTGTGGGTTCATGTGATAGATAGAGTTGCATTAACGATACATATGCATATCATATATTATACTAGTACAGGATATGATAGTATTAGACTATATGACCTAGGATTCGTTGTGCATTTCGATTTTTACCTTATGATGTACTTTTATTCACTGAGTTGGCAACTCACCCCCGTTGTGCTACAGTTTCTTACAGGTTTTACCGCTTGGATTATCAAATGCTTGGGGGCACACATTCCTTTCGGTGATTGCTTTGGTAGGTGGGTTACTGTTGTATCATACCCACACTTGTATATTCTTATCTTCTTGTATCTAGTAAAACTCCATCAACTTAGAACCGATATATTGTGGACTTAGAAGCGAGACTAGAATTGTGTGTTGTGGGCGTCGTACTCATTAGAGTCGACCTTTTTATTTGTTGATTTTGTTTCTCTTTCCTTTTCTTCGCCATTGTGTGTTGTATATTGTTTGCTTGGTTGCTCCGCCGTTTGGGCGTGGAAGTTAGCTCCCGTTGGGATGCTATATTTATTTTTATGTTGTAGAAGGTTTTATTCAAATTACAAAAGAGGTACTGTCGGATTTCAAAACGTCATAGATGTTTTTCAAATATATTTAGTTAAACTTAAATGTTTATTTTAAATTGATTCCATCTGATGACTATTTTAAACCTCACCTCTAATATTTTCAAAAAGAGGTTTAGATTCCAAGTTTCGGCTTACTTAGACCGCGTCGACGTCTTTAGATGTCACGTGATTTAAGTGTCGGTCACGTACCACATTCGGGTTGTGATAATTTTAGACAAAGAGGAGAACGACGATCGAGTTCTATTCAAGCTTTCTAGGAGCCAAGAAGAGGAGAAGAAGAAGACCCGAAGGACTAGAACACAAAGGTATAAATTACTTCATAGTAGATTAGAACCTTTGTTTGTTTTTCTAGCTAGAGCTTATGGTCGATCTTGAAAGTTTAGTCGATGTTGCTTGTTGTAAAATTGTTTTTTGTAAATTTCGCCTCTCTACAAACCCTGTGGAGTGTGCGACATCGAATTACAAGAGAGAGTGTTCATATCCCAAAATGAGGTAGCCTTAGACAAGAATGAAAGGGATTTGGTTTTTACAACTATAAAAAAGAGATGAGACAATTTTCCAATATAAGATGAGCTCATCCCTCTATACCATATTCTCATCCATGCCTTATTTCCACTGATTTTCTAAATGAAAATAAACAAATTTGGTGCTCTTCTTCTAGAATATCTATATATAAATACACAATATTCGGTATATGCATCGAAATACATATATGCGTATCCATACAAAAATACGAATAGTCTTGAGAGAGAAAATGAATAGTGAACATAATACTAGAATATATATATATATATATATATATATATATGTAAATTATTAAATCAATACATGATTTAATAATCCGGCTTAATCCTAAGCCGGCTGGCACTATCAACCATCTAATTAAAGTCCGTATAGCATGTACACGTATTTAATCAAACCCCTGTATGTATTAACATACGGCCTCTACATCATATCGCCTGAATCGCGAAACCCTCCTTGTGGGATTCTAAAGACTTGACAATATGCTGGCAGTAAGTTGCTGAATAAATCCATAACTACAAACACGTCAACGGAACTAACTGTACGTAACGACTATCCATGTATATGTCGAAAGTGAGGACTATCAAGTCCGTCTGTATCCTACTGAGCCTATAAATGACAATCTCCGTAGAGTCCGGTCTCTTTTTCTAAGAGTGTCGCATACCGGGTCTAGGGGTGGATAACGTCAGACTCCTAATAACCCGATAAGTTGTGCCGGTGTCAAGCTCATCACCTACCGAGAAACTAATGATCTCCTTTCAATAAAACTCATCCATCCAGGCCAAGGATTTATGGTGATGGCCAACCGAACATAGCGCGTCATCGACTCCCTATATCAGGAGAGACAAATCCCTGATGATCGCTCACTGTCTCCATGTGGCTCGGGACTGTACCCAACTAAAACCTATTTGCACGACTCCTCTGAGTCATGGTAGCGTAGTAATCAAAATATAGTAGGAACTCACACAAGACAAATGACGATATCAGGTCAAAAGACTATCATGTACTCATGTCACCTGAGAACTACTATCTGACGATAAGTATAATACCATCTAGAAGTTCTCGGTGAGTTCATCCGGTGTACTCACCTCAAGTGAGCACCTGTATACTATTTTACGTTCCAAGACATTAGTATCTTGTGAGACAGGCCACTACCCCTGGTCGGGGTCTAGAAACGTATACACTAGTCTACTCAGGAATATCGATGCCCAGTTTCGATACTCCCTCGACTGTGATATTTAAGGATGTGCTTATGGACTACCCAGCTCCCATGTATATGATCACCATCATAATACCAGTAGTCAAGCAATGATCCTACGAGCTTTATCATTATGTATTAGTGACATGTAATAACAAGTAAAACGTATACACATAATGATAAAGACAAAACAGATAGTATACTATTATCTCGAGCAAGACTGTTCTTTCCGTATAGCTCCTCCCTTAATTACCATAATTGTCAACCTGCAATTACAATAATTGCCTTAAGGGCATTACATCCAACAGTTGATTATTACTCACAATGGCATGTTTGTAGTCTTGTTTACACCTTTCTTATATTGGATTTATATGTTTGTGTAAGCTATTTCAATTGTGATATTTATGCAAGTATAGTTTAAAATTTTTAATTTGGGCATATCAGTAGTATAGTTCTATTCACCCCCCTCTAAGAGTATTTTTATTGTAGGTTTCCGCGGTTTCAATAATTGGTATCAGACCTTGGTGCTCTTCTTGTTAGGACATACATCCTAGAGTGATCCTATGGCATATTCTTCTTTCATCGATAGTGTTTCTATTCTTAATCCTCCATGTTTTGATAAAAGTAGGTTTGATTTTGGAAAATTAAGATGCAATGCTTTCTTAAATCTCTTGGTAGATGTTATTGATAAATAGTCGATAACGATTATTCTATTCCCATAAATTCTAAATCTGAGTGGAGTAGTCGTGATAAAGAGCTTTTTATATTGAATATTAAAGTGCTTAAAGTTTTACATCGTGCTTTACACATTGATACTTTTAACCATATTTCCTCTTGCAAGACGGCTCATAATATGTGGTGTTCATTGGAAAATATCTATGGAGAATAACCCGTATACAAGAAAGAGGAGAAAACCAAGAAAGCGACGTCTATAGCGACTTTAGATGCGTCTCAACTAAAAGCAAATCAAAAGAGACGATCCAACTCTACGGAGTCAACAAAGGGGTGTATTGATCATAAGGTTGTTAGTAATTTTTCTTATGATTTCCGCAAACTTACTTATGATCAATTATTAGATGCTTTCAAAATTCTTCATTGTAATTTTAGTTCATTAGCATCTAGAAATAGTTTTCTTGAAAAACAAATTTCCGGTTTTGAAAATAAGAGAAGTGATTCGGTTTCTTGTTGCGATTTCTTTGAAACTTTGTGTTGGATATGTATGCCCTAGAGGCCATTATTGTATATGTATACATATGGATGCTAGGGATATGTATGTACATGACATTCTTGCTTAGTTATATAGTATATTATTTGAGTTGTCTTTATCAGGATATGTGTATTTGTTTCTATTGATGTTTTATCCAGCTTGCACATATTGATAAAGACTTGATACAGTAGTATACTATTATGGTTTGACTTTATCTTAACATGTGCATATGTTATACTCGATATTACATATGGCTGTTACATATTGATAAATCCTGTAGGATCTTGCTTGACCACCTGCGTTATGATGGCGATAATACTTGTGGGAGCAGGATAGTCCATAAGCACATTCTTAAATGGTCCCTAGTCGCGTGAGTATCGAGACTGGGCATTGATACTCCAGAGTATACTAGTGTATACGTTTCTAGACCCCGACGAGGGGCGATGGTTGGTCCCGCAGCCATTGGTCTGATGTACCTAAGATCGTATACAAGTGCTTACTGGGTATGAGTACACTAGACGAACTCGCCGAGAACTTCTAGATGGTACTATACCTATTGTCAGATGGAAGTTCTCAGGTGACATGTATACAGGTTAGTCATAGGACATGAGATCGTCATTTGTCTTGTGTAAGTTCCTACTATGCTTTGATCACTACCCTACCACGGCTCTACTGAGTTGTGCAAACATGTTTTGGTTGGGTACAGTCCCGAGCCACATGAAGGCAGTGAGTGAATGTTGGGGATTTGTCTCTCCCGGTATTGGGAGTCGATATCGCACTATGTTCGATTGGTCAGGACTATAAGACATTGGCCAAGGCAGTTGGGATTAACTGATAGGTTGATCAGTAGTTTACCGGATTGGTCCTGAGCCGCATCAGTATGAATTATCGGGTTATTAGGGTCTGGCGTTTACCACTCCCTAGACCTGGTATGCGATACTTTTAGACGAAAAGACCGGACTGTATGGATATTGTCACAGATAGGCTCAGTAGGGATCCAGATGCGTTTTCTCATCGGTCTTCCTTTTCGACTAATACCCGGGTAGCCGTTACGTACAGCTAGTGCCGCTGACATGCTTGTGGTTATGGATTTATCCAGTAACTCACTGCCGGTGTACTGTCGAGTCTTTATAGTCCTACACAGAAGGTTTCCCTGCTTCCGGCGAAACGATGTCGAGGCCGTATGGTTTTACGGCAGGGTTCGATCACATACGTGTACTTGTGCACGTATGATGTTCAGGCGGATAATATTAGCGGGCTTTAGTTTAAACGGATCCTAGTATTATATTCTTGTATTATTTTGTCTCTTTGTATTCTTATTTTTCGGAATACGGATACGGGTATGTATATACGGTGAAGGGTATTCTTGTAATTTTTACAAGAGTGCTTCTAGAAGAAGACACCTCATTATTTGTTTTAACCATTTAGTTAAATGGTTAATGAGGTGGAGGTATAAGGTGTTATAAGTTATTAAATGAAGCATGGCTACTTGGTGACTCATGTAGTGACTCATGGTTTACTATTTGGGTATGCTTGATATTTTGTGTTGTGAAGATATTTGATGCAAGGTGGCTTCAAGATATTTGGTGGCATTGTTGGTTTGCTTTATTACTTCACAAAACTTAGCCATTCTTCATTCTATTCTCTCTACTACAATCTCATCTCCTCCAAACTTTGCTTCTTCTACCTCAAACCCTAATAGTCTCATGTTGAGAAACCTAGGGTTCTTGGGACAATCTAATCCATCGTCACTCTTTACATCATCTAGGCTACTTAGATTAGCATACTAAGTAACCTAGTTACCTCGGTTTAGATGTAGGAGCTCAAAGTAGACACTCTTGGGTGAATCATCTTTGTCGTGAGGAGACCGTAGATTAAGCGCGATCCATACATCCTTTGAGGGGCTAAAGGAGAGGAGTGAAGACCCGAAGGACTTGTTTCTTTAGGTATAACTTTCTATGATTATAGATAGAACCCTTTATCTTGCTAGTTAGGTTTATGGTAGATCCGGTGATGGGGTTATTCTAGCGCCATTTTAAATTCGTATAAAAGAATTTGTTCCGCAAACGGCCGCGGTTGATGGTCAGGGCGTTAGTGTAATCCAACATGGTATTAGAGCCAACCCACAAACCCTAAACCAGCAGTTTTAAACGATGTTAAATTAGCGAAACCGAAACAACTCCGAAACGAACCATGAAATATTCAAGTTTATGTTATCTTTTAAAAAGTCTTCAAAAATTATTTAAACAATTGCAGAAGGCTTCTCATGTTCTATCTAGAACACCACTTAAAAAAGAGTCCCAAATTCTTCAAGTTGGCTAGCGAGAATGCCATATTTCCCGGCGCCGCCGGACTTACTGTAGCAATGGGACTTGGATTTTTCATGGTGTTCTGTACTCTTGAATATTAGTTCTCTGGTATTATTTGATTTTTCCCAGATTGGATATTTTGTTATCTTTGGTATTGGGGCAATACGAAGTATTTTGAAGTCGTTATTTTAACGCCGTTTAATAGTTTCAGTACATACATTACTATCTGCGACCGTGAATGTCATTAGAGCGGTATAACCCGTCTAACTGCTATAAGTTCTTTTAGACGGGTTTGCGAACATGACATTCACGTTGATGTTTTGTGTTTGTGCTGTGGTTGTGATTGGATTGTCGTGGTGGATAGCTTGATGGTGCAATGGTAGTAGTACAGTCGAGATTCATTTGTATATTTGTTATTGCGGGGCGAGCGTCCGACATGTGGACTGTCGTCTTTACCGGATTGTATATTATTTTATTGGGGCACGACCGGGTTGAGGTCGATGTCACCATTGTACATTTTATTTTCATTTTCTGTACTAGGATCATCCCGCGGTGGAGTGTACGAATAGCCGGGTTCTAGAAAGTAACAAGCCCGCATCTCATGGCGTTGAGACGTAGAGGGCATCACTCTAGAATTGGTAGGGTATTCGCCACACTCGTAAGGGGTATAGAATGACCCACGGAGGGGTGCTCAAGTTACCGGATCCCTGTTTACCGCCGAAAACAGAGACGAAACCGCATAGGTCGTCTTGCCTGAATTTGGGGGCAGATGCTATTTGGATTTATCCGTCCACCTCAAGAAGATGCCAAGTTGATTTATAGCACCATGTATCGGAGGTTTAGACGAATGCGGCCGTTGTAGCAGACTTCGCCAGATTCCCCCTCGTTTGAGGGTTTTTTGATTGTGGGGACGCTCTTCCCTGCAGGTGCAAGCCCCTGCAGTTAATTATGCTACCGCATCGCGGTAACAACTTTCTCCTTCTCCAGATGGTCACTTCGTGTCGTGTGTGTTTATTTTATTTTCGGTTGCCCATGGATTGTATACGGAGACTAATTTATGTTGTCGCCCGTAGGGTGTAAATTAGTCCAAATCTGTATTTTCTTAGATTTGGGTTTGGATTGGGTTTAAGAATCGTTAGTCTTGTTTTAGACTAAGATCAACTCAAACGTTTGTTGAGGATATGTTAGTCTAATTTTAGACTAAGATCTAGTCAACAGGATCATTTAGATCCAACAAAAGAGCATTTGGACTCTATTGTTTTAGTTTAGGGACATTGCGGTCCATAAGTTTAAGAACATCATAGTCCATGGAGTTTAAAGACATCATAGTCTATAAAGTTTAAAGATATTATAGTCTATGAGTTTAAGGACCTTACATCCATAAAGTTTAAGGACATCATAGTCCATGAGTTTAAGGACCCCACAGTCCGTAGGGTTTAAGGACATTATAGTCCAGTTTAAAGACGTCATAGTCTGTGTGGTTTTGATTCAACCGTTTGGGGATGCACCAAAAGTTGTTGGTTATTGGGACCCTCCATCTCTCTGAAGACGTTGAAGAATTACAACGACATATATCAGAGGTATGAAGAGATGTACCCTTGAACCAATGTCGGTTGGGAGATCTGTAGTCATGTTTGGGACTAAGATCAAAGATTTATAAGCATATGAGCTCAATTATGGGTCTGTGGCCAACTTGAGCTCGGCCCATTCTGTTAAAATGTTGGACATTTAATTAGGCTCAGTCCTTTTTTCATTTAATAATGCTAAGCATTGGTTTGACAACATTTTTGTCTTTTATTGAGTGCCGAGCACTCATTATGGCTCTGAGACTTTATTAAATAACAGTTTATGTTCTCTCAACGCACACGTGAGGAGCACGTGGCATGCTTGGCGCTGAGCGCCAACCTTGGAGTGCTGGGCACTTCCTTTAAAATAGCGCTTGGAGCGCTGGACGTTGAGCGCCAGACTTGAAGCGCTGAGGCGCTTCTTTAAATTGAAGCGCTAAGAGCGCTGCGGCGCTGTGTGCCAGACTTGAAGCGCTAAGGCGCTTCTTTAAATTGGAGCGCTAGGGCTCTGCGGCGCTGTGCGCCAGACTTGGAGCGCTGAAGCGCTTCTAATTGGAGCACTAAGGCTCTCTTTAGGGAGCTTTGATCAGTTCTGCGCTCTGAGAATTAAATTCTCGTTCATAGGAAACTTTGTCTCATAGATCTAAGAATTAAGTTCTTATTAAAAGATTTTACAATCTCATTTGTTATTCGTCTTTATTTTATAGATCTATGATCTGAAGAGAATTAAGTTCTTCCCCCTCACTTTTTATGGTGAGATACTATGATCTCTTTTATGAAAGACCTCAATCTTATAGATCTATGATCTAGAAAAAGAAATAGGTTCTTCTTCTCTTATGAGATGATTTTATCTCTCTGTTTTATTTACCTTGAAGAAATTCTTCTTCTTCCGAGAGCTTGTTCTTCTCTCTGAAATTTCTCAAAGTTTATCGGGGGGGGGGGGGTTCCTCCATTCAAGACTTGAAGTCTTGGGTCATTTATATAGGGGAGGCTGATTTGTTGAATCAGTTGAAGAGATCTTTCTCTAATTGATTTGGGGATGTTTCCCACCGTTGGATCTTTGATCCTAGGGCTTCTGTTTTACAGAAGGCAATCTTTTTGTTTTTAACAAGATTTGGAAAATCTTTTCCCATACAGAAATTATTCTGTATCTTGGTGATTTTTAATCACCATTGGATCTTTGATCCAACGGTGCTCTGATTTACAGAGCACAATCTTTCCTGTTTGGAAAGATTTGAGGAGTATTTCCTCAACAGAACTTTCTTTCTGGTAGTTTGATGATTTTTAATCATTTTTGTTGGATCATTAATCCATGGGTGGGGAACATTTAGTTCCAGCGCCAGCGCTCTCGTGCTTTGCATGTGAGCGCTGCATCCGAGTCTTTGACTCTTGGTGCTGGCGCACTTGACGCTAGCGCTCTCATGCTTTGCACGTGAGCGCTGCATCAGAGTCTTTGACTCTTGGCGCTGGCGCACTTGATGCTAGCGCTCTCGTGCTTTGCACGTGAGCGCTGCATCAGAGTCTTTAACTCTTTCGCACTGGCGCTCAGTACTCTCGTGCTTTGCACGTGATGCGCTGTCTCAGAGTCTTTGACTCATAGCGCTGGCGCTCTTGGCGCTCAGCGCCCTTGTTCTTTGCACGTGAGGCTCTTCCTCATTACTGAAGGTGTTTTTTCACCGTCCTTTTCCGCTTTTCCCGAGTCAAACTTCTCTTCCCCAGAGCTTGAAAATAGTTCCATCATGCACAGCATTTTCTGTGCCTAGACTTAACTGTCTTGCCTTCATAATCTGAAGCAATGCTTCTTTTCTCTCTCATTTTCAGAGAATCATTTTAACAAAGAAGAGCCATGGCTTGTAATCGCCCACATGCTCGACGACAACCATGGAAGGTGCCTATTGAGGAAATTGTTCCTCGTTTTGTCCCACGCTTGGTGAACCCTAATCTTTCGGATGACCAATGCGACATGGTGTTGCACGAGCTCTTGACTCATATAGGATCTCCTCTCCCGATCGGCTCCATTTGGCTTCAGATGGTCTTCTTGTCTGTGATCGATGATATTCCCCCTCCCCCGACGGAGATGGCTCTGGCAATGCTCGACGCCGTGGAGGACAGGATCGAGTGCTTTCACGAGACACTTTTGATTACCACTGCTCTGAGGGATCGCTCTGTTCGGCTGCTAAGCTAAATACAGGCTCAACGGGTCATCATGTCTGCTTTCGCTGATGGGTGTGGTGCTGACCGATGGGTAGCTATTTTTCGTGAAGATCGTCGCTTTGACATGGTGGAGAAGGCAGAAAGGGAGTTAGATAATTTTATTCATAGTTTTGTAAATCACTGTACTTTCGATCCCATGTTTGGTGATTTATTTCCTATGGAATAAAATGCTTAATTAATTAAATGATTTCTTTTTGTCGTTGACCACCAAATGCTTCTTTTCTAACACCTGGTCTTTCTCTGATGTGTGCGTGCGCTTATATATGAATAAGCCCGATTTCACACATATCTGTAAACGCAACTTAAACCAGTATAAACAGGAACAAATAGGTCTTTGACCGAATATTTCGGCGGGAACACCATACAGAACTTATTCTGTATCTTGGTGATTTTTAATCACTATTGGATCTTTGATCCAACGGCGCTCTATTTTTCAGAGGTAATCTGATGATTTTTAGTCATCTTTGTTGGATCTTTGATCCAAGGGTGGGAAACATTTAGTTCCAGCGCTAGTGCTCTCGTGCTTTGCACGTGAGCGCTGCATCAGAGTCTTTGACTCTTGGTGCTAGTGCACTTAGCGCTAGTGCTCTCATGCTTTGCACGTGAGCGCTGCATCAGAGTTTTTGACTCTTAGCGCTGGCGCTGCTAGCGATGGCGCTGCTAGCGATAGCGCTCTCGTGCTTTGCACTTGAGTGCTGCATCAGAGTCTTAGACTCTTAGCGCTGGCGCATTTAGCGCGAGCGCTTTTATGAAGCGCCGCTTCATTTCAAATTTCAAAATTTGAACAGAGTTTTGCTCTGATTGGGGAAAACAAATGCCCCCACCGTTGTGCTCACGTGGCTTACACGTGAGTGCAGCGGTGGCAGCATCTGCGCCATTAGATCAACTTAGAAATTGAAACGGCTCTCAGTGCCTATGAATAGGGCCTTTGACCCTTGAGATGATCTCTGTTCATCTTCCTTCTTGTTTCTCTGAGAATTAATTTTCTTTCAGAGCATACCTCTCTGCCTCAGAAACTCCTTTAGAGTTAAGACTCTGTCAAATTTTTGGTAAGATTTGAACTCATTAACAGAGCTTTGCTCTACTTAGATCATAGATCTTTAAAGATTTTTTAGGGTTCCTTAACCCGTTAATTAAAAAACAAAGCTTTGCTCTCTCTAGATCATGGATCAGAAAAAGAAATCCTTTTTTTAGGGTTTCTTTTAATCCATTAACGAAGAACTCTTAGAGTTCACTTTGCAGATCTTAAAGATCCTAAAGTTTTTACTTCTGTAGAAAGCTTTGCTTTTAGGGTTTCTGATGGATTATTCCATCTTCTTCACAGAGCATTGCTCTTTAGAAATTTTGGGGAAATTTTATTCCCTTCATGATTAATTATGACAGATGTCATATCTGTTATAGAGCGTTGCTCTCAAGGAGTCTAACTCCTTGGCCCAAGGGGCCCTCATTAAATTAGAATCCTTTTTTTAGGATTTTCTCAATTAATGACCGTCTCATCAAATGATAAGACTGTTTTATTAATGATGAGCCATCATCTAGATTGTGTGGGTCCCTTTTGATCCCTTTCCACTGCATTGCAGTGTGGCACGAATTTAAAGTATCAAGTGCCGGAACTTAAATTGTAGCATTGACGGCTAATATTTTTGTTCTTTTTCGCGCAGGTACTATGTCTTTCGATACTTCGTTTCCCTTTGTTCATCCAGAGAGTGCATTTGCTGATGTGCCAGTGGACCGGGAAGTTTTCACAATGATCAAGGATCACGACCCAGAGTGGAAGAATCTTCATTTATGGGGAACGTGGTACAATCAGATCATCAGAGGTCGGCGTAGCTTTTCTTGCGCAGCATCTTCGGAGCCCATTTCGGCGATCCATTATGCCGACGCACCTCTGGTGAACTATGCCGTGGAGGAAGTCAACTAGACCTCAGAGGGTTGTCTTCAGCCCTCTATGTCTGCGATACCCATACAGCCGCCGCCGGCTTTAGATACTCTAGGGCGGCGTATATGTCAGGGGGAGTCGCGCCCGTGGGGACAGCCGTACATGATAGGCCTAACCCCTCACCATCCAGCCGGGTATTTGCAGTGGGCCCACTATATTTTGTCGGCCAAGAAGTCACAAATGCTGAAGCTCGGGTTGTATCCCGCGATTTACGCTTCTCTCTTTTAATATTCCACGCTTCCTGCATGATGGGTCAAGGCTTTTTTGGAGCAATGGAATATTCCAACCCACACCTTCCTTCTGTCTGATCGAGAAGTCTCAGTATCTTTGGAGGAATTTGCAGAAATCTCTGGCTTACCCGTTAGGGGAGAACACTACGAGGAGTTGCTTCCTTTGGATGAGTACGTCTTTGCCACCAAATCAGTGGTAATGGGTCTTACCCCGGAGAACGCCATTCAACACCAATTCCTAAGCTTGATCAAGGTGTTGAATATATACGAAAGTCTATTTTCTAGAGTCCGGAGGGCATGGAGTTAGCTACACAGATTTCATCTCTCGCTTTCTTCGTCCGGAAGCCTTGTCGACGGAAGTCGCGTATTTTGCCAAACTTGACGATCCGTTTGGTTTTGGTTTGGCTAATCAACCGACGGCGGAGGTGGATTTAAAAAGTTTCTTTATTCCGGATACTCCCGTTGTTCCCTTCACGGAGCTTGCTGCTCCGGACGTTGATGAAGAGACGTTCGTGCTGGGGTTCATTGGCTAGTGGCTAAACTGGTTCGTGCTTCCAATGCACTCTCGTTACATGAGGCCATTAGTCTTTTACCCGGCCCATCGCATGGTCGCGGGAATGCGAGTGGCTATAGGGATTGCTGGGTTGGCACACCTGTACCATGGTCTCAGCTTAGCAGTGGACACCATCGAACCGGGGGTACAGCCAGTCAATTTCTCGCCGCACTATTTTATGGCATGGATCGAGCTGCACATACTTGGCGCTTTTGGTACTCACAAACGGCCTCGTTTCTACGACAATTACAACTTCCCTCGGATTATGCGCTTCCGTTTTAACTCCGGCACTGCGGGAGGCTAGGGGTGTGCTTCTTCGTCCGCGTATGGTTAGAGATGGCATGACCTTTGTTGATAAGGTTTTAACCATCGGCAAAGAATCCGCAAAAACGGTGCAGCCTCTGCGCGATACTTTGAAAGCTCGGGAGATTCTTCATTTATACTCCATCAAGACGGGCTTTCTCGTGTTTAGGCAGAATGATTCGGCGTTGTTCATGAGGTACAACCCACATCGTTTCGCCCAGCAATCAAGCTATAATCAAGGTGTCCCGCTCGAAGCCTTCTTAGCCTAGCCTACTGCCACAGAAGAAAGTATTCGGAACGCATTGCACCATTTTATGCGGTTGAACACCGGTTCCAATTTCTTTATCAGTGAGCCGAGTTGTGTTCCGCGAATCTTGAACGCGTATGTGGCGTGGTATCAACATTCGATGGGCGCCGTCATTAGGGAAGAGAAGCGATTATCAAGGGTACTGCCCCCGCTGGTAATCCAGCCATCCATTGAAGCGACGGATCATCGTCCATCCTCCCCTAAGAGAAGCTGCTGCGGCGGTGATACCACGTATTATGCCTGAGCTGCCCCTACCCCGCGTGCCTATAGAAGCGGTAGCTGTGGCGTCTCCCGAGTCTGGCGTGGGTGCAGAAATCGGGACTCGTCGCCCCAAATTGCCCACCAAGCGCAAGCTTGTGTTTTCGGCTGCCGGTACTTGCTCACAGAAGAAAAAGAAGTCAATACTTTCTGCAGACGTTGTATTCGGCCAAGAGCCTCATGCTCCCGACAGCGAGGGCCTAAGTGAGTACGGGACCAACGAGGGTTTATTTATGGCGTCGGATGATACCGATCTAGAGGTTGCCATCGTGGTCTCAAAACAACTAGCTCGCGATGAAGCAGCACTAATCACCATCGCACAATCAGGTATCCTTCGGTCATATTTTTCCGCGGCTATTTTAACTATTATGCTTTGACTAACGCTTTCTTCTTCAACAGGTATTTCCGCTGAAGAAGCTCTCGCAGCTTCCCTCAAGACTTTTGAAGAGGAAGAGAGGCTTCGTGCTTCCTTGGGCCTCGGTATACTTCGGCTCACTGTGCCTTCATTCCCTTTTCCTTCATGAGTAGTCTAACCCTTCTTTTTTTCATCTTATTAAAGAGACTATCTCGACTCAGGTTATCCCAAGCGCGGTACCAATCGCGAGTGGTGACGCAGCGGCATCGTTAGCGCCGGCTACGGCAGCCACGGCTATCCCTAAGTCGCCACCAGGGGTCCCGCAGAAGCAGCCAATGCTGGACGTCGTAACGGCGCCAGAGTCAGAGCTTGGCTCAGATGATGGTATACCTTTGTCGAAAGTCTTGAGGAGGTCAGCTATTACGGCCCAGGCCGAAAGGAAGCGTAGGAGGCGTGCAGTGAAAGAACGCGATGCCGCCTTGGCTGTAGGTGCAGGCTCAAGCACTGTTTCCCCTTTCACTATTTCTCCAGCCCTGTCTACTGCTCATAGACAGGTTGTACGCGCGGCCCGGGCGGCAACTGAAAAGCCGTCTCAAGGTAACGCAACACTGGATCTTTTTATTAGAGTTTGATCTTCAGATTCTCATATATCATACCCTGTAGGGCCAAGTCCTGGAGAGGAGGTGGCAGGTGAGATGACGGCAACCACTGAGCCCGAAGCGGCTACTCCTTCCCAAGAGTCTGGGACTTCCCCAATTGCTGCTCTTTCTCCTTGAGATTCCAGACTGTCGGTTGGCATTGCGAGCGTCACGACGGCCCTCGTCGAATCAGGGAACGAAGCTATGGGCGGCGAAACCATTCCAATGGAAGAAAACGAAGTAGTCGCTGTGCCTGGTGATGCTCTTATTGCAGTTTCGATTGACGACCCATCAGGTAGATCTTGGGTTACTGTTTTCTTTTCTATTTTGCAATCCTTTTTAATCCCTTCTGATGGCATTTTTTGTTTCTAATGCAGGTGTGGTGAGCGCTGAGGCCGTGCGACCTGAAGAAGCGTCACCAGTTGCTACTCTGACGGTCGTCGACCCTTCGCCTTCTCTTGTGTCCTCTCAAATGCTGGAAGGTATGGGTTTGCGATTTGTCTAATTTAAATTGTGGATGTCATCTTTCTTGTACTGACCATGCATCGTCGCAACCTTCCAGGAGTTCTTTTTGATCATCTTTATCAGGTGCTGAACCAACATTTCTCCTTCCATTCTGAAGTTAGTCTGCCTGCTGGTGTTGGTGAGTATAGTTTTTTTTAACCGACATCCTTTCCTTTCTTTTATGGGCAAACATGTTGTTGCTAATTTTGAATTGATTTCAGCACTACAAATTGTAGGAGGGGATGAGAGAATTGTCGCGCCACCAGTACTCCCATCTTTGCCGCCTGTCATAGCCGGTATAATAGCCTTCATTGCTCATGCATTTCCTTTATCTCTTGAGCCGACGTCTGATTATGACTTATTTTGCAGCAAACGTGCCGACTCTAGCTCCCTTCGAGTCTCACATCTTAATGCCTGCAGGGCCCTTTTCCAGACGTCTATCTTCCAAGGGCGCTGTGACCAGCCTACGTATGTTGAGTGAATCCAATGAGGAGCTTGACGCGGAGGCCCCTGCACTCGTTGCTAATTTTGCTGCTGAGGTTAATCCGATGTTGGTGATGCTTGTGCACTTCCATAGCGAAGGCGTCGTCGAATCTTGGGCTAATTACTGCAGACAGATCGAGGCCTGACTGCATGAGATTGAGCTCAAGCGTCATTCTTCAGAAGTGTTGGTTTTGAACTCCCAACGGGCTGCATGGGTTGAGCTGAGCGTTCCCTTCTTCCACCATTTTGAACAAGAAGCGACTTTGAGGCGGAAGGAACGCGAGGAGGCTTTAGGAGAATCCGCCTGGCTGCACGCCCAAGTTGAAGCAAACGCTGCACAATTGAGAGCTGTCTTTGACAATTTGCAACGATGAATTTCAGACCGGCTAGCGCTAAGGCAGAAGCTCGACCTTCTAGAGCGGGTTGCGCAGAATCGCGAAGCTGCTCAATGGGAAATCGATGAGAAACTTTCATCTTGCTTGCAGCAACGGGTTCGAGTTGAAGCGGAGCTGGCTGCAGCGGCCGACCATGAAAAGGAGTTGAGAGGAGCACGTGAGCAACGGGCCGATTTATTGAAAACACATCCTTCTCAGCAGCCGCCTTTGTATCAATTAAACATTTGTAATATATGAATAACATGCATCCATGTATCCATTTTTTATTCTTTTATATGATTCATCTTGTACTTGATTGAATTCATGAATAAAAGATACGCATTTTTTTTATCTCCCACTGTTGCTTTCTTCTGTTTGCTGTGTTTTTGGTATGTTACTCTAGCAAGCGTAGCTTATAGATGATAAAGAACATTTCATCTTAACCTCCCTATAGGGTAGTGATGGCTTAGGAAACAGGTTCAGGTCTGCCGCCTAAGACTTTTCAACTTTATGAGCCGTGAGGGTCTCATAAAGATTTTTCTCCCTAAGAGTCGAGAGGGTCTCGTAGGTCTATTTTCTCCTTTGGAATCGTGAGGATTCCTAAGTGTGTTTTCTCTTGAGAGTCCTAAGGATCTCCCAAAAGGATTTTCTTTTATGAGTTAAGATGTTCGTGGGTTGATTTATTTCCAAGACGGAGCATTACTCTACGACAGGGAGATTATGGATTAATGTATTTCCGAGACGGAGCATTGCTCTGGCGGGGAGGTTACGAGTTGACGTGTTTCTGAGTCGAAGCATTGCTTTACGACAAAGGTTGATATGTATCCGAGTTGGAGCTTTGCTCGACGACAGGGAGGTCAGGGATTGACATGTATCCAAGTCGAAGCGTTGCTTTTCGACGAGGAGATCAGGGGTTGACATATATCCAAGTCAAAGCGTTGCTTTACGACGAGGAGGTCAGGGGTTGACTTTCTCCATTTTCTACGGTGTCGGGGATCGACTTTCTCCGTTTTCTCCGGTGTCGCGGATCGACTTTCTCCATTTTCTACGGTGTCGGGGGTCAACTTTCTCCATTTTCTACGGTGTCGGGGGTCGACTTTCTCCGTTTTCTACGGTGTCGGGGATCGACTTTCTCCGTTTTCTATGGTGTCGGGGATCGACTTTTTCCGTTTTCTATGGTGTCGCGGATCGACTTTCTCCGTTCTCTACGGTGTCGGGGATCGACTTTCTCCGTTTTCTACGGTGTCGCGGATCGACTTTCTCCTTTTTCTACGGTGTCGGGGATTGACTTTCGGTTGTCTGTGAACCGCAGAGTCTTGGAACTGGGGACTTTGCTGTGGCTCCGATTGGTAGTGTCACCTCCGTATCCTGCTGGAATGAGGAGGAACGCCATTGTGAGTCTCCAGGTTGTAGATGTCGCCGTCGATATTTGACTCTCAGTTTGAAAGAGCCCGGTGGGGAAATATGGTTCCCTTTTTGTTTGTGCCCATGGATTGTATACAGGGGTCAGTATGGACTCGCATGTAGGGCAAAAGTTTCATTCTATATGTATTTTTTTGTTTTCTTTCCGCGATGCTTTATCATTTCATCTTTTTGTATCGCGAAAGTCGCGATTGCCCAATCATTTCGGCTATTTTTCGTGGTGCCCAATCATTTCGGCTATTTTTTCTCTTTACTCGCTGCTTTTTATTGTGAGTTGCCCAATCATTTCGGCTATTTTGTATGCATATATTTTACTTGCTGATTTTGTTGCAAGTTGCCCCATCATTTTGGCTATTTCATATGCATTTTTGGCTCGCTGATTTTTATCGCGAGTATAGAGTTTGGATCTGATACCGATTTAGGCATCTACATCGCTACAACTGGGATATTGCCAGGATCGAATCATCATTTGTCTTTGTCGACTTAAACAAAGGTGGCTTAGCAAACAGGGTTAGGATCCTGTCGACTAAGTCTTTTGATTTCATGAGCCGTAAGGGTCTCATAAAGGTATATCTCCCTATGAGTCGTGAGGATCTTATAGGTGTAGGTTCTCCTTAAAAGTCGTGAGGACTTCTAAGCGGTGTTCTCTCTTATAAGTCGTAAGGATCTCATAAGAGCATTTTCTCCTTATAAGTCGAGAGGACTTATAAGTGTTTGTTCATCAAATGAGGGCATTCCTTGTCGTTGGTGGGACTCAGAAAGGAAATGATTATTTGCGCCCGTGGATTGTATACAAGTGTCAGTATTAAACTGCTTGTAGGGCAGTCTAGGAAAGGTGATGGCTTAAGAACAGGTTCAGATCTCTGTAGCTTAAGGATTTTGAATCTTATGAGCTGTGAGGGTCTCATAAGAGGGTTCTCCTTACGAGTCGTGAGGATCTCATAAGTGTAATTTCTCCTTAAGAATCGTGGGGATCCCTAAGTGTGTCGCTCTTTTGTGAGTCATAAGGATCTCACGCGGGTAGTTTTCTCCTTACAAGGTCGAGAGGACCTTGCAAGTGTCTTTTAACGAGATTGCGCCCTTTCGGATTTTCACAAACTTGCCGATAGCCCGGCTGTTTTTACTCACGGAGCCCTTTCGGGTTTTCATCCGTACCCATTTTGCTTGTGGACGTACCATTTTTTTTACGAGTCTGTGCCCTTTTGGGTTTTCACAAACTCGCCGGTAGCCCGGCTGTTTTTATCCACGGAGCCCTTTCGGGTTTTCATCCGTGCCTATTTTGCTTGTGGACGTACAATTTGTTTTTTACGAGTCTGCGCCCTTTTGGGTTTTCACAAACTCGCCGGTAGCCCTGCTGTTTTTACTTATGGAGCCCTTTCAGGTTTTCATTCGTGCCCATTTTTCTTGTGGACGTACCGTTTTTTTATACGAGTCTACGCCCTTTTGGGTTTTCACAAATTCGCCGGTAGCCTTGCTGTTTTTACTCACGGAGCCCTTTCGGGTTTTCATCCGTGCCCATTTTGCTTGTGGACGTACCGTTTTTTTTACGAGTCTGCGTCTTTTTGGGTTTTCACAAACTCGCCGGTCGCCCTACTGTTTTTACTCACGGAGCCCTTTCGGGTTTTCATCCGTGCCCATTTTGCTTGTGGACGTACCGTTTTTTTTTCTCGAGTCTGCGTCCTTTTGGGTTTTCACAAACTCGTCGGTAGCCCTGCTGTTTTTACTCACGGAGCCCTTTTGGGTTTTCATCCGTGCCCATTTTGCTTGTGGACGTACCATTTGTTTTTCTTTTTCTTATTTACAAGTCAGCCCAAGGATGCTGCGGGTTTGCAGTAGTTTAAAGACGTTTCGGTCAGTAGTTAGTTTTAGGATATTTCGATCCATTGCTAGTTTAGGAACGTTTCGGTCCGCTATTAGTTTAGGGACGTTTCGGTTTTATAGAGTTTGGGCTTGGGAAGATAGTGAGCGGACATGGATGTCGTTATCTATCAGGCGTAGTATTTTTTCAGGAACCGGCCGTTTATTGGCCTGAAGGGTCTTTCGCCATGCATATTCATGAGCAAGTAATCCCCACCTTGATAGACCCCGTCTATGATGTACGAGCCCTCATAATTCGGCTCGAACTTCCCCCGTTTGGCACGATTGGGGATCATAGGTCTCTTGACCACTAGCAAGAGCTCGCCTTGGCGGAATGTTCTTGGCCTAGTCAATCTCTCGTATGAGCGCGTTACCTTTGCTTTGTAAGCCTCCAAGTTTTGCTGCGCCATGAGACGAGTTTCGTCAAGGGTGTCGAGCTCCTCTAGCCGAAGATGAGCGTTCTCTTCGTCCGTTAGCTCATAATGATCTGCCACTCGTAGAGAGGGTAGCTCTATCTCCAAGGGGAGTACTGCTTCTGTGCCGAATACCAATGCATACGGCGTTGTATTCGTGGCCGTTTTGAATGTAGTCCGATACGCACAGAGAGCTTCATGCAGTCTCTCATTCCCGTCCTTCTTATTTCGAGACACCGTCTTCTTTATGATCTTCGTCAAGGTCTTGTTGAAAGCCTCAGCTAGACCATTAGCACGGGGATTATAGACCGAAAAGTATCTCCAGTCTATATTATGCTGCTGTGCGAAGCGGCGGATTTTGTGACTTCTGTAGGCTGGCCCGTTATCAGAGATAATCCGACGCGGAGTGATGAACCGATAGATGACGTGTGTCTTGAAGAAATGGAGGATATTCTCCGTCTTCACTTCTCTTAGCGGTACTGCTTCTACCCACTTAGAGAAGTAATCGATTGTTGCCAATATGAACCGATGTTCTCTAGATGATGCTGGTTCGATGGGCCCGATTACGTTAGTTTCCCACATTTCGAACGGCCAGCTAGCCACCGTTGGGTGTAGCGAATTTGGATGCTGGCGAATGAAATCCCCATGAATCTGGCACGAGTGGCACTGCTTCGCGTATTTGAGGCAGTCTTGAATCATCGTGGGCCAATAGTAGCCCATCCTTTTGATCTTCAGCTTCATCTTTGGGCCGTATTGATGAGATCCACGGAGTCCGTCGTGAGTTTCTTGGACGACTTTCCTTTCTTCTTGCCGTCTCAGGCATCTTAGCCATAGAGAGTCAAACGATCTCATATACAGCGTGTCATTGACGAAGGCAAAAGACAGAGCTCGTTTTATGAGCTGATGTCTTGAGGACGCATCTTTAGGTGTTCGACGGGATTTAAAGTAGTCTATAAAGACATCTCTCTAATCCTTGGACTTTTCCTGGTCCTCTATTCAAAGGATTGTCTGCTCGGTCGCTCCCTTTTCTTCGGATGACTCCGGAGATATTTCTGCCGGTGCAAGAACCCGACGGCTTTGCACAACGATCCTCACGTCATCGAGGTTTTCGTCAGCCAGTTCTTTAGCGAGTTTGGCTAACGCATCCGCCTTGCTATTTTTAGCTCGCGGTATGCTTTCCAAAGCGTAGGAAGGGATTTGAGTCAGCGATTATTGCACTCTCTCACCGTACTTTACCGACTCTGGTTTGCACGTTTGATAGTCACCATTTACTTGACTAACGACCAGCTGGGAGTCTCCGTATATAAGGAGGTTTTCGATTCCCATGTCGACAGCGATCTCAAGACCTGCTATCAAACCCTCATATTCGGCTTCATTTTTTGTCCTCGGCTCTGTTAAGGAGAAGGCAAAGCACATTATTCCTCCTTGCTGAGTCATGAAGATAAGGCCTACCCCAGATTTGATTATAGGGGAGCTGTGCTTTCGCTTCTTCATGGAAGATGCCCCATCGAAGTAAAGTTCCCATCGGGTGTCACTCTATCCTTTTTCCCTATCGATCGTGTCAAACGCGTGCTCGTCTGACAATTCGCAATTTAGGGGTGAATCAGCAGGTATCGGATGCTTAGCGAGGAAGTCGGCGATGGCCTAGCCCTTCACTTCCTTAAGAGGTCGGTATGTTATCGAGAACTCCATCAAGAGGAGGGCCCATTTAGCGAGCCGTCCCGTTAGCATGGCTCTTGACATAAAATATTTGAGAGGATCCACTTTTGATATTAGGTAGATCTCATGCACCAAAGCATAATGCCGGAGCTTCGTTATCGCGAAGATTAATGCCAGGCAATGTTTTTTAATGGGGGAGTTGTTGTTTTCTGCCCCTAGGAGAACTCGACTCAAATAGTAAATGGCTCTCTCCTTCCCTTGGTCGTTCTCCTGTGCCCATAGCGCGCTTAAGGAACCTTCAAGGGCTGTTGTGTACAGGATGAGAGACTTTCCCTTGATCGGAGCGGTTAGTACCGGTGGATTCTGCAAGTATTGCTTGATTTCGTCGAGTGCACTCTGGCATTTATGATCCCAGACGAACGGGTTCCCCTTTTTCATTAGGTGACTGTAGGGGCGGCATTTGCCGGAGAGGTTAGGCATGAACCTTCGGATATACGCTTAGAGAGACCGCATTTCCTTGAGAGTTCTTGGTGGAGGCATTTCTATGATCGCCTTGATCTTTGATGGGTCTATTTTGATGCCCCGGTGTCGTATGATAAACCCTAGAAATTTGCCAGAGGAAACTCCGAATGCGCATTTGAGAGGGTTCATCTTCAGGTTGTATTTCCGAAGACGTTGGAACACTATCTTCAGATGCTCTCAATGCTCCTCGTGCGATTTGCTTTTTACCACGAGGTCGTCAATATAGCACTTGATGATTTCGTGTATGAGGTCATCGAAAATCTTTGTCATAGCCTTCTAATAGGTGGCGCCAACGTTCTTCAGACCGAAAGGCATCACTTTGTAGCAGAATATGCCTAAAGGGGTCCAGAAAGCGGTATGCTTCTGGTCTTCGGGATGCATCTTTATTTGATTGTACCCCAATGAGCCAACCATGAAGGAGAAGAGTTCGTGAGTGGACGTGTTATTTATCATTAGCTCGGTAACTGGTATGGGAAAGTCATCTTTCGGGCAAGCTTTGTTGAGGTCCCGAAAGTCTACGCAGACGCGCATCGTCCCATTCTTCATCATCACTGGGATGATGTTGGCGATCCAGTCCGGATACTGAACTGCTTGGATAAAGTCGGAGTCGATTAGCTTCTTAACTTCGGCGTTGATGCTCATTTCAAGTTTGAGCCGCATTCTTCTTTGTGCTTGTTTGATTGGCTTGATGTCCGGGGATAACGCCAATTTATGCACAGCTATCTCTGGATCTAGCCCCGGCATTTCGGAGTAGTTCCACGCGAAGCAGTCTTTATACTGCATGAGCATGTCCTTGAGCGTAGCCACCTTTTCTTCAGACAACAGCTCACTGACGAACGTCGGCTGTGGGTCATTTGCCGTCCCCAAGTCGATTTTTCTGAGGTTATCTGCAGTAGTATATATCCCATCTTTCAGCTCTTTTGGCGCCGGTGGAAACTCTGAGATCAATTCCTCTTCATCCTCGTTTTCGAAGCACCAGGAGAGGTCAGCCATATCCTCGCATACTCCTTCCGACGTCGTTATCGCGTGACAGGTACGAGATCACTTCCAAGACCGATGTTGATCCTGTTCTACTCTCGCTGCATATGTGGCTTTTGGTTCATGCTTCTATGGCGGGGTTACCCTCCAACTGCTGGATAGAGCGAACCTGCCTTGCTGATTCTGGTCTTCTACCCAGTCTTTGAAGGTGAAGCAGTCTTCAAGAGGATGCCCTATCGTTCGGTGATAGGAGCAATAATCCGGATGGAGACCTCGTCTGTTTTTTCGGGGTGTCTGGACTCCAGGAGCATAATCATTTGATGTTTCATAATAAGATCGAATATCTTCCTTATCTTGTCTTGGTGAAAAGAATATACTCGACCCATCTTCTTTACAAGAGACGAATCCCGGCTGCTCAATTCTCGATCGCGTGGCTTCTTGGACTCGCTTTGCCGCTGTCGAACGTTTTTTTCCGTTCTTTAGTTTGTTTTTGCCTCCTCGTCGGGTCTTCTGTATAAAGGGCTGGCGACGAAGGGCATCATCATTCTCCGTAGCCTGCTGAAGAAGGCGCTGTGTCCTGGTTTTCTAGTAAATGGCCATTTCACGGTTGTGGTCATCCCGGGCCTTTTGACCCGCTTCCCTTATTAACTTGTCCATCTGTTCTTCGAACGACGGACTTGGCACTTTCATGGTGGGACCTCATTTTGGTTCGGGGTTAGCATTTTCTAACAGAGCATCTCCTTCTTCATCAAAGTCATGTATAACGTGGCAGCTATAGAATCGCTCCCGTTTCTTGGGTGGAACATATCCAAGCCCGATCGTTTTCATTCTCCCGTTGGGCAATTTTCGCTGAGTTCCGGGGACGTTCCAGATCCTGTTGTAGAACTGAGCTTGTCGAGCAGTCTGTTGGAAGGGTACGCCTTGGCGCCTCAACAGCCTTTTTAATCCTTCTGTATAGTATCTGGGCAGATGGATGGGCTGGAGCATGTCAAGCATAGAATCGGCACCATGCCAGATTTCTTTCTCCACTTTTTTCTCCGCGTATCGATAAAAAAGGATCGCCTTTTCATCACTTCTCCTGGGAGGGACGTAGAACGTCTGCAGTTCTTGCACACTATAGGTATCAAGTGCGTTGAGGTCTTTGTAATGCTTTTGCGGAACCATAACAATTTGCAAACTCCGTTCATCGCCAGTGAAGGCTTGTATTGATGTCCGAACAGAAAATACTGCATTGACCTCATCTTCAGAGTCGCTGTCGAAGACCAACATAGGGGTAGACGGTTCGGGCTTGTTGTATTGGAGCGGCCTCGAATAGGCTATCTCTTCCTCTTCCTCAGTATCGCTCCCAAAGACCGGAATCGTGGTGATAGCTTTGTTCTTCGGTTTATGGCATCTTTCTGTGTCTTTGAAGTCTGGTAAGAAGTATTTTGCATCTTCGTACTTTCGGACTTCATTCACGGAGAGTGAGTTCAGCTCTCCTGTCACGGTATACTCGAGACCATCCTTGAAATACTTCATACAATGATGTTGTGTAGAAGGGATGACGTTGTACTCGTGTAACCAATGCTTGCCGAGCAAAGCGTTGTAGCAAGTCTTGGCCTCAATGAAGTGAAACTTGATGTCGGTGACGAGCAGCCCAAAGCGTAACGTCAGAATTATAGACCCGAGAGTCCGTGATGACTGGGAGTCGAATCCGGAGATAGTGATTTTATCCCGAGCGAGGTGTTGAACGCTCATGCAGATTTCTTTTAACACCCTCACATTTAGGAGGTTGACAGAGGACCCGTTATCAACTAGGATCTTTCCTATCTTGATGTCATGGCAGTATCCAGTGACATAGAGGGGACGGTTATGCTCGCACGTTCCGAGGAGGAGATCTTCGTCGCCGAAAGTGATGTCAGCAGTGTGCACTTCTTCCATCTCGTCCTTCATCTTTTCTTCGGCAAGGAAAGCTTGGAACTGCTCGGGCTCTTGTAGTGCCTTGATCAAAGAATCTATCGCCGCTTTAGATAACAGAAGGGCATGGAGAATGTTTAGTTGCGAGAGTATCTTTCTCAGGTGTGCCAGAACGTTGTAATCCACCTTGTTTTTCTTTGGCGGGTCTTTGGCTGCCATCTCCCCAACGACTCAATCATCGAGGGTGATATCCTCAGGGAATTTTTCTTTCCCCTTATCTTTTTTATTCGCCCCCTTGTTTGTGGGTCCGAGATTCTTTTCGGGTAACGTGCGATTACGTAGCTGAATGTTCTCACAGGTCTTCGTCTCTTCTGTTTCAGAGATAGATTCCTTGAAGAGAGGGCCGAGGGCTATTTCTTCACCAGAATCGCTCCTGAAGGTGAGAACTTGCGATCCCTTTCTATCAACCATGTGACAGTTGCCGGCAGTTCTTTTGTGCTCATTTGTCGTGCTCTTCTGCTCTCGACGCATTTTGCGCTTCATCCGCTTGAACTGCTGCCGATGAGCAACGTATCCCTGCCACCAGTTTTTAAAAGTATTGCACTCTTCGGTAGGGAGCGTGATCCTCCGATGGTACGAGCAGAATCTTGGATGTGCATCTAGTTCGTCGTGGAACGTATTTTCTGAAGTATCTTCTTTGGAAGGTGGCAACTTCATTCCCATTGATATGGCTTTGGCGAACCGTTTCCTCGTCTTAAGTTTGTTTTTGTTTGCGGCGGATGTGCTTCGATCTGGAGGGAGTGTTTTAACCTTTTCGTCCAGCCGCCGGCATTTGGCTTTTTCAAATATGGCCATTTCGCACTCTCGATCGGCTTTGCTTTTCTGACAGGCTGCGTTCAGCAACATGTCAATCATCTAATCTGACGGTTCTCAGAGTTCCGGTTCGGGATCTACCCCCAGTTTCTCTGCGTCAGGTGCTTCTTCACCATCTATTGACGAGTGAGAGATCATATGGCAGCTTGCCACATAGTTCTCAGGTTCATCTGACGAGTCTTCTCCCCCATCATTGTCATCATCTTCGCTCTCAAGGATATTGTTGAGAAATTCTTGGAGTGTGACCGGAGTTCGTGCCTTCTGATTGTATTCTTCCAACGCGTCAATATGTTTCTGCAGATCCGTACGCTTATCATCAAGCTACACGGGCTTCTTGGTTTTCTTCTTCTTCTTCTTCGAAGACTTTGACGGCTGGGCCTGGGCGTTTTGACCATCACTACCAATTCTTGGCGTCGGGCGAGGTTTTAGCATTCCCTCAATGATCTCGGGTTCCAGTAGACTTTTCTACCTGATAGCAGGGCATGTTTGGAGATCCTTCAGCATTCTTTTCATTTTAGCTGAAAGAGCGACGTCCCATAGAGCTTCTTCTATAAAAGAGCACGATGCCCCCGGCGTGTCCACCTTTTTAGGAGCGTGTGGCTGGGGCGGGTTTACTTTCCAATTTTTGGACAGCGCGAATTTGCCATGTTGGTATTGGTCCTCAATCCAGCCTTTGAAGATGAAGCAATATTCTATTGGATGGCCCATTATTCGATGGTACGGGAAATAATCTGCAGTGGGCGTTTTGGATCCGGTAGGGTGATGAGCCTGTTGCGCACCGCCAGCTCGAACAGTCTCCTCGTTTTATCCCGGGGAAACGAATAAGGGCACTTTAGTTTCTCGTTAAAGAATCGTTGTCTATCATCTTGGTGATCAGTTGGTTTTGGACCACTGGATTGCTGCTGAGCATTGGCGACGAAGGTCGCTTTCCCTTTCCCCTTTTCATTTTGAGGCTCCGTCTTTGAAGAGGAAGGCCTATGGCCCATCTGGTCCATTTGGGCCAGCTTGTCGATCAAGGCCTGGAAAGTGGTCGGTTTGAAGAACATCATAAATTGGGATATGTTTGCCTGAGGATCGAGGGTTCCTACGAACATGCTCACAGTAGGAGCTTCCTCTATGCGCTGTTCGCACTTTGACCATTGGTTTCGCCACCGAATTGCATACTGAACCCATGTCTCTCCTGGCTTCACTATGGCATTGATCAACGCCGTGATTGGGGTACGTTCGCTGGCGCTTGCGAACCTTTGTGTAAACAGTAGCTCCATTTCTGCAAAAGTCTTGACGGAGTCATTCAGGAGCTCGGAGTACCATTCGAATGCTGTCTCCGACAACCTGCCAACAAACTGGCGAAGTAGTAGCTTATCGTCACCTCCGGTGTTACCGCACAAGGCTCTGAATTGAGCAACGTGCTGGTGTGGATTCCCCGTCCCCTTATATACATGGAATTTAGGGATCGTATATCCCGGCGGGTATTTTATTTGGTCATACCAACCCGGATAGGGTCGTCCCGTCTTAACAATTTGGCCGGCCGCTTCGCTCGCCTAATGTGCTCGTATCTGTTGAGCGATGTAATCATCTAGCGCATCTTTCGAGATTTTTTCCTCCTTTGCTGCTGAAAAGGCCGGAAGAGGGTTTGACGTCTCCCCTCTGTCGTCTTCAATTATTATTGGCGGATCTTCGGCTGGAGGGTCTGACTGGATCATCATGCCCACCATATCCTGGAATAATAGCGCCATTTGTTTTATATTGTCCGCTTGTTCCACTGCCTCTTGATCTTTCTTTTCTAGCGTCCTCCGGAGGAACTCGGCATCGGTTTCCTGTTCCCGGCGCTGATCCGACGATGCTTCGGTGCTTTCCTTATGTCCCGTGAGTGCAGCCATCTTCGTTAACATTTCCTGAAGCTTATGTTGTTGCTCCTGAGCTTTTGTTACCGATCGGATAAGTGGTCGATGACCCCCAGAGGCACGGCTCTCCTCTTTTCCGGAAGCCATATAAACAATATGCACTACCATGCCCCCAGGCTTGGGGCGTTTGGATTCAATGTCCTTGCGATTCTTCATAGACGTAGGGATCTTCTCCGGCCTTCTCCTTTTGTGGATGGTTGAAGTTGAGGGAGCTGTTGATGTAGGCACCTGTGCAGACGACACCTTTTGTGGTGTGGAGGAGGGATGGTCTTCTTCCTGTTGGGTCTTCATCTTCGTCTGTTGGCGGGAATAGTTCTTATCGATCACAGAATTCTGGACTCTCCGCCAGACCTTGTGGATTTTGGAAGACAACCGCTGAGGGGGCTGCTCCGGCTTTGACTTTATAACATTCTCCACAGGTGGAGGAGATCTTTTCAATACAGCGGTCGGAGAATTCTTGCGGACCCTCTTGAGTGGTTCAAAGCTGTTCCAAGTTGGAACAGCAGCATCGACTTCAACTATCGGAGCTGGTGGAGTCAATCCCGAAGGGGAACTGGCCCCAGATTTCCTCACTCGGCGCCAGTGGAGACGTCGAGCATGTCGTGTAGCCGGGATCACCTTTATCATCAGAGTAGTTTCGTCCTACCCCCTGCTCTGAGGAGAGACTGTTATTGGTGCCAGCCTGTTAAAGACTGACATCCGCGGGGAAGGAATAGTCAACCTGTCGAAGGCCGACCTCTGAGTAGGGGAAGCAGTTTGGACAGCTTCAATTGCAGCAGGAGCTGCTATTCGTTTTGGGATAACCCCTTCAGGTATGGTAGGTTTCTTCACATGCCCATTGGAGTTTTGGCCCAGTCTGTTAAAGACTGAGGTGTTGGACTTGGTCGACCCGTTGAGAGGGGCCGCGGTAGTTGTAAGCCGATCAAAGACCGACTTCTTCGGAGCTTCTTGCGTTGGTAGTAGGGCGTTGAAGCTCATGGGTGGGAGCATGGTCCTAAAGAACATCCCAGTGGTGGCTTGCGTCACCTGTTCCACTGGCATCTTGAAAACGGAGGCTGCTTGAGGCCCATAAGTCTCTCCTCCAGCAAGGACAGAGTGGGAGTTGTTGCGCTTGTTGCAGTTTGTGCAGTTGAAAGCCATTGATATGCACGAGAGCAAGACACCAAATCTTAGTACCTCGAATCGAGGAGCAACCATATCAAACTGCGATTCGTTCGCGAACACGACACACAAAGAGTGGAGTGGAAAGAGGAAAATGTCCCTCCGGGCATGCCAGAATCTGTTTACTGCTGAAAACAGACGAAACCGCGTAGGTCGTCTTGCCTGAATTTGGGGGCAGATGCTATTTGGATTTATCCATCCACCTCTCCGAAGATGCCAAGTTGATTAATGGCACCGTGTATTGGAGGTTTAGACGGATGCGGCCGTTGTAGCAGACTTTGTCAGATTCTCTCTCGTTTGAGGGGTTTTTGATTGTGGGGACGCTCTTCCCTATAGTCGCAAGCCCCTGCAGTTAATTACGCTACCACATCGCGGTAACAACTTTCTTCTTCTCCAGATGGTCAATTCTTGTCGTGTGTGTTTGTTTTATTTTCGGTTGCCCAAGCATTGTATACGGAGACTAATTTATATTGTCGCCCGTAGGGCGTGGATTAGTCCAAATCCATATTTTCTTAGATTTGGGTTTGGGTTGGGTTTAAGGATCGTTAGTCTTGTTTTAGACTGAGATCAACTCAAACGTTTATTGAGGATACGTTAGTCTAATTTTAGACTAAGATCTACTCAACAGGATCATTTAGATCTAACAAAAGAGCATTTGGAATCTATTGTTTTAGTTTAGGGATATTGCGGTCCATAAGTTTAAGGACATCATAGTCCATGAAGTTTAAAGACATCATAGTTTATGAGTTTAAGGACCTCACAGTCCATAAAGTTTAAGGACATCATAGTCCATGAGTTTAAGGACCCCACAATCCGTAGGGTTTAAGGACATCATAGTCCAGTTTAAAGACGTCATAGTCTGTGTGGTTTTGATTCAACCATTTGGGGATGCACCAAAAGTTGTTGGTTATTGGGACCCTCCATCTCTCTGAAGACGTTGAAGAATTACAATGATATATATCAGAGGTATGAAGAGATGTACCCTTGAACCAATGTCGGTTGGGAGATCTGTAGTTAAGTTTGGGACTAAGATCAAAGATTTATGAGCATATGAGCTCAATTAGGGGTTTGTGGCCAACTTGATCTCGGCCTATTCAGTTAAAATGTTGGACATTTAATTAGACTCAGTCCTTTTTTCATTTAACAATGCTAAGCATTGGTTTGACAACATTTTTTTCTTTTATTAAGTGCTGAGCACTCATTATAGCTCTGGGGTTTTATTAAACAACGGCTTATGTTCTCTCAACGCACACGTGAGGAGCACGTGGCATGCTTGGCGCTGAGCGCTAACCTTGGAGTGCTGGGCGCTTCCTTTAAAATAGCGCTTGGAGCGCTGGGCGTTGAGCGCCAGACTTGAAGCGCTAAGGTGCTTCTTTAAATTGGAGCGCTAAGAGCGCTCCGGCGCTGTGCGCCAGACTTGAAGCGTTAAGGCGCTTCTTTAAATTGGAGCGCTAGGGCTCTGTGACACTGTGCGCCAGACTTGGAGTGCTGAAGCGCTTCTAATTTGAGCACTTAGGCTCTCTTTAGGCAGCTTTGATCAGTTCTGCGCTCTGAGAATTAAATTCTCGCTCATAGGAAACTTTGTCTCATAGATCTAAGAATTAAGTTCTTATTAAAAGATTTTACAATCTCTTTTGTTCTTCGTCTTTATTTTATAGATCTATGATATGAAGAGAATTAAGTTCTTCCCCATCACTTTTTATGGTGAGATACTATGATCTCGTTTGTGAATGACCTCGATCTTATAGATCTATGATCTAGAAAAAGAAATAGGTTCTTCTTCTCTTATGAGATGATTTTATCTCTCTGTTTTATTTACCTTGAAGAAATTCTTCTTCTTCCGAGAGCTTGCTCTTCTCTCTAAAATTTCTCAAAGTTTATGGAGGGGGGGTTCCTCCATGCAAGACTTGAAGTGTTGGGTCCTTTATATAGGGGATGATGATTTGTTGAATCAGTTGAAGGGATCTTTCTCTGATTGATTTGGGGATATTTCCCACCGTTGGATTTTTGATCCTAGGGCTTCTGTTTTACAGAAGGCAATTTTCTTATTTTTAACAAGATTAGGAAAGTCTTTTCCCATACAGAACTTATTCTGTATCTTGGTGATTTTTTATCACCATTGGATCTTTGATCCAACGGTGCTCTGATTTACAGAGCACAATCTTTCATGTTTGGAAAGATCTGAGGAGTATTTCCTCAACAGAACTTTCTTTCTGGTAGTTTGATGATTTTTAATCATTTTTGTTGGATCTTTGATCCATGGGTGGGGAACATTTTGTTCCAGCGCCAGCGCTCTCGTGCTTTGCACGTGAGCGCTGCATCCGAGTCTTTGACTCTTGGTGCTGACGCACTTGGCGCTAGCGCTCTCATACTTTGCACGTGAGCGCTGCATCAGAGTCTTTGACTCTTGGCGCTGGCGCACTTGATGCTAGCGCTCTCATACTTTGCACATGAGCGCTGTATCAAAGTCTTTGACTCTTTAGCGCTGGCGCTCAGTGCTGTCTTGCTTTGTACGTGATGCGCTGTCTCAGAGTCTTTGACTCATGGCGCTGGCGCTCTTGGCGCTCAGCGCTCTCGTGGTTTGCACGTGAGGCGCTTTCTCATTATTGAAGGTGTCTTTTCACCTTCTTCTCCGTTTTTCCTGAGTCAAACTTCTTTTCCCCAGAGCTTGGAAATAGTTCCATCATGCACAGTATTTTCTGTGCCTAGACATAAATGTCTGCCTTCATAATCTGAAACAATGATTCTTTTCTTTCTCATTTTCAGATAATCATTTAAACAAAGAAGAGCTATGACTTGTAATCGCCCACATGCTCGCCGATAACTATGGGAGGTGCCTATTGAGGAAATTGTTCCTCGTTTTGCCGCGCGCTTGGTGAACCCTAATCTTACGGATGACCAATGCGACACGGTGTTGCACGAGCTCTTGACTCGTGTAGAATCTCCTCTCCCGATCGGCTCCATTTGGCTTCGGATGGTCTTCTTGTCCGTGATCAATGATATTCCTCCTCCCCCGGTGGAGATGACTCTGGCAATACTCGACGCCGCAGAGGACAAGATCGAGTGCTTTCGTGAGGCACTTTTGATTACCACTGCTCTGAGGGATCGCTCTGTTCGGCTGTTAAGCCAAATACGGGCTCAGTGGGTCATCATGTCTGCTTTGGCTGATGGGTGCGGTGCTGACCGATGGGTAGCTACTCTTCATGAAGATCGTCGTTTTGACATGTTGGAGAAGGCAGAGAGGGAGTTAGATAATTTTATCCATAGTTTTGTAAATCCCTGTACTTTCGATCCCATGTTTGGTGATCTATTTCCTGTGGAATAAAATGCTGAATTAATTAAATGCTTTATTTTTGTCGTTGACCACCAAATGCTTCTTTTCTAACACCTGGTCTTTCTCTGATGTGTGCGTGCGCGTATATATGAATAAGCCTGATTTCACACATATCTGTAAACGCAACTTAAACCGGTATAAGCAGGAACAAATAGCTCTTTGACCGAATATTTCGGCGGGAACACCATACAAAACTTATTCTGTATCTTGGTGATTTTTAATCACTATTGGATCTTTGATCCAACGGTGCTCTATTTTTCAGAGGTAATCTGATGATTTATAGTCATCTTTGTTGGATCTTTGATCCAAGGGTGGGGAACATAAGTTCCAGCGCTAGCGCTCTCATGTTTTGCACGTGAGCGCTGCATCAGAGTCTTTGACTCTTGGTGCTAGCGCACTTAGCGCTAGCACTCTCGTGCTTTACATGTGAGCGCCACATCAGATTCTTTAGCTGCTAGCGCTGGCACTGCTAGCGCTGGCGCTGCTAGCGTTAGCGCTCTCATGCTTTGCACATGAGCGCTGCATCAGAGTTTTTGACTCTTAGCGCTAGCGCATTTAGCGCGAGCGCTTTTATGAAGCGCCACTTCATTTCAAATTTCAAAATTTGAACAGAGCTTTGCTCTGATTGGGGAAAACAATCTCGTGAAGTGCTGGGTGGCCATTCACTTATTGATTGGGGTTGCCTCACTTCTGGGATTGACGGGTAACTTGCCGTGCTCGTAGGGGTCCAGGTTTTCATTGCATGGGCTATCCACACGACCGGGAACGTCGGGTTTTATTTTTGGCTCAAATGAAACCCAAGGCTCCAAGTTTATCCACCATTCTATGTTGCTTGCTGAGATTCTGTGATTTTGCTTATTATCATGCGTGGGACGAATGTTATATATAATTATATATATATGCTAGTAGATGTTGTATATGTTTTGCACCCGCGCTAGTCCAGCCCCCGCTCTGCCGTTAGTTAAATAACCTAACGGTGCATGATGGGGTCCCGTGGTGAATGCAGATGGCATATACATACATTGTATTTTCGTTCTTTTCTGGTGTGATAGGTTTAATTGATGGGACCGCATTAATTTTGTTTAATGCAAGAAAAGAAACCTACAAAGATGTTGTTGGAACAGATTTCGAAAAACTACGGTTATATTCTTTCGCTTTGCATAGTGGTATTCGGTCGTGAATATCCAGCACCTAATTCCAGGAGGCAAGAGCCGAGATCCCTTCGTGGGGAGTGAACTTTTGAGCAAAAGTTTATACTATATATTACTCGGTTTTTTCCAAAACCAGAAGTTTTCAAAAGCGGAGCCTAAACCACTCCTTTTCAAAATTGCTCAGGTTCCTTCAACGATATCAAGTTCATTATGTTAAAGGGTTTTTCGCCAAAAACCCAGCCCTAGCCCTCCATCATTTCTTACGAGTGTTACTTAGTATTTGTGTTACGTGTTTTGACCTAGTCAAAGCGTATTCGGTAGTTAAGTAGTGCTTGTTTGTTGCAGGTATTGCGATTATTTAGGACAGCCGTATAACCATTTTGACCTAGTCAAGGGTATATACGGGTGGGTCTAAATTAATCTAGGATAATGACGGGTTGAACTTGACTTGCGGTTTATGATATGTTTACCTAGTCAAGGTCATAAACCGTTAGGGGCAAAAATCACATTGGGAGTTTCAAATATACAGGAAACTTGCAGGTTTAGCATACCTTCTAGAGTAGATTCCATTTAGGTTATCACACAATGATAGTTGGATCCCGATCCCACTGATGTGTAGGATTACTCTTGGGAGATTATTTCACTTAACAATCAATACTATAAACCAAGTAGGTGTCTAAAACTGTGTTAGCGAGGCTATGCCTCCAGGAAAATGAGATTACATAATTAAGGAACTTCACGAAAGCATTGGAAAACCTCCCTCAAAATACCGACACTAGCCTGGATGAAAGGTTAAGCAAGTATTGTGCCGTGCGATTAATCTTGACTAGTTCTCCTTTTAGGGTTTGATGGAGAATTCGAGGAAATAGTGGGAGCCATCCTGATTAGATAAACTAATAACCAATCTAATCATACAAGAGCGCACGCTAAGTGTTTCTTTTCTCTCTCTCTCCAGGTAGCAACCATTTCACGCCCTAATCAAGATAATAAAATGTATCGCTTCACCGATCCAAATTCTTATTCGGGGCTGGGGATCGTCAGTTTGGGTATGACTTATGACAACAGTCATGAGTATGTGCAGAGGAAAGAGAATTGCATGAATTCCTTGATGACCCTAACGAAGAAGAAGCATACCATTGCATCTCTTTCAGCTGTTCTTATTATTGAGAACTATTTTTCGGTCAGTCCTACCTCCTGAGTACTAGATACCGGATCAGGATCTCATATTTGTAATTTATTACAGGGACCGAGAAAAAGTAGGATGGTTGCACCTGGTGATATGTTCTTCAGAGTAAGGAACGGAGCACAAGTTGATGCTGCTGCCATCGGTGATTATCACCTGGTGTTGCCAAATGGCAATACTATGATTTTGAACAATTGCTACTATGTACCTTCCATGATTTGCAACATCATATCAGTTTCTTTACTTGATAAAGATGGATATAATTTTGTTCTTGATAAAAATATCATGAACGTTTACCTTGATAAGGTATTGGTTGCAGAAGGTACACTGTTTAATGGTATCTATGTTCTAAATCAAAACACAGTTTTCAATATACAAAACACAGGCAAGAGGAAGAGTTCAGAAGAGAACGAATCTTACTTGTGGCATTGTAGATTTGTTCATATCGGAGAGAAAAGATAGAGTAAATTGCATAAGAATGGATATTTGAATACGTTCAAATTTTCATCTTATGAAACTTGTCGGTCTTGTCTTAAGGGAAAGATGACCAAATCTCTGTTCACCGGACATGGAGAAAGAGCAACAGAACTCTTGTGACTCATACACAGTGATGTGTGTAGTTCGATGTTTAAACATGGAAGGGGTGGGTTCTCATACTTCATCACATTCACTGACGATCTCTCTAGGTTTGGATATATGTATCTTATGAAATACAAATCTGAAAGTTTTGAGAAATTCAAAGAATACATAAACGAAGTAGAGAACCAGACTGGCAAACGTATTAAGACTTGTATTTCATAAGATACGTTTGCCAGTAGGGAACAGAATCACCCTCTCCAAAAAGATGTCTTCCAAAATATATGAGGAGAGGGTTCGCATGAGCACTATACCCTACGATTCGGTGGTAGGATCTATAATGTATGCATTGCTATGTACCAGACCAGATGTTTCTTACACGCTTGGCGTGGTGAGCCTGTATCAGTCGAACCCAGGTGAGAACCACTGGACAGCAGTGAAGAACATTCTTAAGTACCTGAGAAGGACTAAGGAGATGTTCTTGGTTTTCTGTAATGGAGACTAAAAGGTCGAGTACTTTACCGATTCAAGCTTCCAGAGTGACAAGGATGACAGCAAGTCGGTCTCGGGTTTTGTGTTTACCCTCAATGGAGGGGCGGTGTGTTGGAGGAGCTTCAAGCAGGACACCATGGCAGACTCGACGATGGAGGATGAATACATTGCTGCGAACGATGTCGCAAAAGAAGCGGTCTGGATATAGAAGTTCATTACTGAACTTCAGGTAGTTCCGTCCATTGTGGATCCAATACTTTTCTATTGCGATAACAATGGGGTTATAGCTTTAGCGAAGGAACCACGGTCCCATCAGAAATCCAGACACATCTTAAGGTGGTATCACCTGATAAGGGAGATCCTAGATCGCCAGTAGATCAAGGTCCGGAGAGTGGATACAAAAGAAAACACGGCGGATCCATTTACAAAGGCCTTCCTTCAAGTGCAATTCGAGCGATTTTTTAAGATGTTGGGTATGCGGTAAGCCATTAGCTGATCTTAGAGCATACATTGGGTATTCGGTACACCAATTACTAGCCTTTAGTGCAAGTGGGAGATTGTTGGATATGTATGCCCTAGAGGCCATTATTGTATATGTATACATGTGGATGCTGGGGATATGTATGTACATGACATTCTTGCTCAGTTATATAGTTTTGAGTTGTCTTTATCAGGATATGTGTATTTGTTTCTATTGATATTTTATCCAGCGTGCACATATTGATAAAGAGTTGATACAGTAGTATACTATTATGGTTTGACTTTATCTTAACATGTGCATATGTTATACTCGATATTACGGATAGCGGTTACATGTTGATAAAGCCCGTAGGATCTTACTTGACTACCTGAGTTGAGATGGCGATCATACTTGTGGGAGCATGTAGTCCATAAGCACATCCTTAAATGGTCCCTAGTCGCGTGAGTATCAAGACTGGGAATTGATACTCCAGAGTAGACTAGTGTATACGTTTCTAGACCCCGACGAGGGGCGATGGTTGGTCCCGCAGCCATTGGTCTGATTCACCTAAGATCGTATACAGGTGCTTACTGAGTGTGAGTACACCGGACGGACTTGCCGAGAACTTCTAGATGGTACTATACCTATCGTCGGATGGAAGTTCTCAGATGACATTTTTTACCGCCGAAAACGGAGACGAACCGGGATGGATCGCTTTTCCTGAATTTGGGGGAAGATGCTATTTGGATTTATCCATCCACCTATTCAAAGATGCCAAGTTGATTTATGGCACCGTGTATCGGAGGTTTGTACGGATGCGGCCGTTATAGCGTGACTTCGTCAGATTTCCCCTCGTTTGTGAGGGGTTTTGATTGTGGGGACGCTCTTCCCTGCAGGTGCAAACCCCTGGAGTTAATTACGTTACAACATCGCGATAAACACTTTAGAAGCGCTCACGTGTGGACACGTGAGGCGCCCCAAAGTGGGATTTGTTTTCTGGGTTCTATTCCCCTTTTCCTTTTTTTATATAGAAGTGTTAAACACATGACTTTTGGAAGCGCTCACGTGTGGGCACGTGAGGCACCCCAAAGTGAGAATTGTTCTCTGGGTTCTATTCCCCTTTCCTTTTTTTTATAGAAGTGTTAAAACACTTACTTTTAGAAGCGCTCACGTGTGTGCACGTGAGGCTTCCCAAAGTGAGAATTGTTTTCTGGGTTCTATTCCCCCTTTCCTTTTTTTTTTATATATAGAAGTGTTAAACACTTGACTTTTGGAAGCGCTCACATGTGGGCACGTGAGGCATCCCAAAGTGAGAATTGTTCTCTGGGTTCTATTTCCCCTTTCCCCTTTTTTATATAGAAGTGTTAAACACTTGACCCACGTGTGAGCACGCGAGGCGATTTTGTATGTTTCCCCTTTTCATTCATCAAAAACGCTCACGTAGAGCACGTGAGATCCAATTGAGTGTTTGGAGATTTTGATCTCAGGCTAGGATTTTGGAGGATCTCATGTCTCTCTTGTTTTTGTAAGAATTAAATTCTTATTGTAGGGTTAAGCCTTGATTTTCAGAGGAATTAAATTCCCATATGTTTCTGTAAGAATTAAATTCTTTGAACTCAGTTCTTTCCCCTGGGTTTTGAATCTGCATGACAGAATCTCCCCGATGAGAATTAAATTCTCAACTTATGGGGAGATCTGCTTCTACAGATCTCGACCAGAGGAAGAACTAAGTTCTTATGCGAATGGTTAAATCCTTAGAAAGGTCAAGATAGAACAATCTCTATATATTTCTCTTTTTTTTACCTAGAATGTTCTGATGAAGCAAGTCTTTTTCGAGACTTAAATTCTCTTCTTCCTCTTTTTCTCTGTATGCTTCTCTCTGTTCTCCCCCTTCTCCTCTTTTTTTTTTTAGAATGTCATGGGTTCTTTATATAGCGGAGAGAAGTTTGTTGATTAGTTTTAGGAAATCTCTCATTGAGAGATCCTAGTTGATTTTGGGGGGTTTACCCACTGTTGGATCTTTGATCCAAAGGTTTCTGTCTCACAGAACATATTTTCTTGTTTTTTAAACAAGATTAGGAAAATATTTTCCCATAAAAAATTTATTCTGTAGATTGATGATTTTTTAATCACCGTTGGATTTTTAATCCAAGGGTGTTTGGTTTAACGGAGCACAATCTTTCTTTGTTTAGAAAGATATGAAAAATATTTTCCAACTTATGGGATCTTTGATTCGTCAACTTTCTGTTTAACAGAAAATATCATTTCCCATTTAATAGAATTTAATTCTATGTTTAATAATCATTGGATCTTTAATCCAACGGTTCATTTTTGAGTAGAATTTTAATTCTACGTGGGGAAATGCCCTCACGTAGGGGGTGTTCCCCTCCGAAGGACGGCGCGACTGGACGTCTTGCCTGTGATTCGGGGGCAGATGCTAATTGGTGCTATCCGTCCACCTCTCCGAAGATGCCAAGTTGATTTATGGCACCGTGTATCGGAGGTTTAAACAGATGCGTCCGATGTAGCAGACTTCGTCGGATTCCCCTTCGCTTAAGGGGTTTTTGATTGTGGGGACGCTCTTCCCTGCAGGCGCAAGCCCCTGCAGTTAATTACGCTACCGCATCGCGGTAACCACTTTTTCCTTTTCCAGATGGTCACTTCGTGTCGCATGTGTTTATTTTGTGTTTAGTTGCCCGTGGATTGTATACGGAGACTGAGTTATGTCGTCGCCCATAGGGCGTGGACTAGTCCAAATCCGTATTATCTTAGATTTGGGTTTGGGGGTTTTGGGTTTAAGGATACGTTAGCCTCATTCGAGACTAAGATCGACTTAAAAACGTTTGTTAAGGATACGTTAGTCTAGTTTTCAGACTAAGATCAACTTAACGGGATCGTTTAGATCCAACAATAGAGCAATTTAGGGAGCCATGTTGTTTAGTTTAGTGACATTGCGGTCAATAATTAGTTTAAGGACATAGCGGTCCAGTGTTAGTTTTAAGACGTTGCGGTCAAGGTTAAGAACGTCGTAGTCCGTGGATTTAAGGACTACACAGTTCGATGTTAGTTTTAAGACATCACGGTCAAGGTTAAGGACCTCATAGTCCATGAGTTTAAGGACCCCACAGTCCGTCGTTAGTTTTAAGACATCCCGGTCAAGGTTAAGGACCTCATAGTCCATGAGTTTAAGGACCCCACAGTCCGTATTAATATGTGGTCATCGGGACCCGTCACCTCTTCGAAGACGTTGGGGAATTACAACGCCAAGTATCAAAGGAGTGAAGAGATGTACCCTTAAACCGAGGTAGATTAAATAATCTTTGGCCCAATTTGGAACCAAGACCAATTAATTATATTATGAGCCCATTGGCTCAGTTGAATTTGCATTGAGGACTTATGGCCAGCTTGGGCTAAGTCTAATCATGTTTAGGATATTGGCCCTCTGTTGGTCCATTAGAGGAGAGGCTTTGTCTCTAGACACTTAGCCAATGGGGCTAAAGTTAGTGTTAAACACTAAAGATCAACCAGTGTTGAATACTGAGAATGAGATTGACAAGTTAGTGTTTAACACTAAAAGATAGTTAGTGTTAAACACCAGCAACATGGCTTTCAAATTAGTGTTTATACACTAAAACAAATCAGTGTTAAACACTGGCAATGGAGATTTCAAATTAGCGTTTAACACTAAGGCAGATCAATGTTAAATACCGGAAACAGGGTTTTCCAGGTTGGTGTTCAACACTAAGAAAGTCAGTGTTAAACACTGTAAATAGATGTTTTCCAAATTAGTGTTTAAACACTAAGAAAATCAGTGTTGAACACTGGATATAGAGGTTTCAATTTTAGTGTTAAACACTAAGGCAAGAGGGGTCACGTGGAAGCACGTGAGAGCGCCCTCAATTTATTTTATTCTGCCAAAAGTATTGAATACTTTGGAGCATCACGTTCTGTCATGTGATGGGAATTTTGGTGTTTGTCCGTTAAAGCTTCAGCCAAGGGGTCACGTTGTAGCACGTGATAGCGTCCTGTTTCCCTTTATTTTGTTCTACAGATAAGTGTTTAACACTTTTAATTCTGAAAGCCATCACGTGTGGGCACGTGATGGGGGCCTGCGCTTTGATCTGTTAGAATGTTCATTAGGGGTCATGTGTCGACACGTGAGGGCGCCCTAAAGCTCTTTTCTATTTCTTTTCAGGGGTCACGTGGTAGCACGTGACCCTATTCCTTTGCCTGTTTGAAGATGTTTTTATCTTTTTAAGAATTGAATTCTTCGTAGGGTTAAACCCTAGCAATAACTTTAGAGGAATTAAATTCCTACTTTCTTTTGAAGAATTATATTCTTAAATAGGGTTAAACCCTCATTTCTTCTTTCTTGAGGGTATTAAATTCCTGTTATTTTAACAGAACTAAGTTCTTAACTAGGGTTAAACCCTGATTCTGTTCATTCTGAAGGAATTAAATTCCCATAACATAGGGTCAAACCCTAATTTTATTTTAAAGGAATTAAATTCCTATAGTTCTGTGAGAATTAAATTCTCAAGCTTCCATTCTCTCTCTATACTTTGGATCTGCATGGCAGGATCTCAACCCATTGAGAATTAAATTCTCAACTCAAGGGAAGATATGCACTTTACAGATCCTCCACCAAAGAGAGAACTATGTTCTTCTGTTTTATATCAGAGTTAAACTCTGTTGAGAATTGAATTCTCTTTTCCTTTTAAAAAGCCTTCCCTTTCTTACCTAGGGTTTTCTTTTGCAGAAGATCCAAATTCCTCCAAAGTATCAAGGCTCTCCTCTTTTTTTATGTACCGATTCCTTTCTGCATGTATGTCCCTCTGTGTGTCTCTTGGCTCCTATTTATAGGAGGAGCAGCCGAATCAATTAGTTTTGGTGAATCTTTCATTAAGAAATTTAATTTGTATTCACCATTCATTTTGGACCTTTGGATTATTATGTGAATTTTAATCACCATTGGATTTTAAATCCAGAGATTCTCCTTTGTTATTTCGGTTAGATTTTAAGGGGAAATCTTTCCAAGTTCAGGCTTTTTCCATAGATAGGTGATATTTAAGAATCTTTAAATCTTTAATTCAATCGGTTCCTTTGGAAAGATTTGAGAGGCCTTTTCTCAGAATTTAATTCTGTTAACAGATAGGCTTTGAAAGCCGGTCACGTGTGGCCACGTGACCCTTGGTCACGTATGGGCACGTGACCCCCTTGGAACGAGACCTCTTCTTCCTTTTTGCGCTCTGCCTTCTGGCTGCCGCTTAGCCGTCACGTGCCACCACGTGACCCCTGGTCACGTGTGAGTACGTGGCCCTCGCCTGGAGCCTTTTTCTTGATTTGATCAGGGAATTGAGTCTGCTGCTTTTGAGTGTCACGTGCCAACACGTGACCCTGGTCACGTGGGAGCACGTGACCTCTTCTGAAGCCTTTTCCTTGATTTGATCAGGGAACCGATGTGCCTTTGAAGCCGCTTTTAAATGTCACGTGCCAACACGTGACCCTGGTCACGTGGGAGCACGTGACCCTTTCTGAGCCCCTTTTCTTTGATGTAGTCGGGAAGCTAAATTTGCCTTGCCGATGCTTTTAGGCATCACGTGCCAACACGTGACTGCTGGTCACGTGTGAGTACGTGACCCTTTTCTGAAGCCTCTTCCGTAGGCTTTCCTGATTTTAAATCAGGAAACAAATGCCCCCACAGCGTTGTTCTCACGTGTTTGCACGTGAGTGCAACGCTGTCACTTTTTATGACCGTTGGATTCCTCTAGGTATTTGGGGAGATGAAGCGTCTCCATCACATCCTATAAATACCCATGTCTCTTTAGAAGAGCCTTCACTTTGCTCATCTTCTTCCTTTGAGAACTTTTTCCCTTGAGAATTTAATTCTCGTTTCCAGAGCTTAGTTCTCTGTCTCAAACATTTTCCAGAGTTTAACTCTGTTGAAGGATCCTTTGTCCTCAGGTAATGATGTTGAACGGTCGAAGCACTTTTATTTTAAAAGAACTCTCTGGATTTTAAATCCACATTAGGGGTTTTACCTCTTTCAATATGAACCCATTTTTTTGAATTTATCAGCGAAAATAGAGAACCATTTAATCTTCGAACAATGGATCTCCTAGGGTTCACTTGATGCTTTTAGGGAGATGATGAGATCCGTTACCTCTTTTTTAAGGAATTTAATTCCGTTTGAAGAAAATGTTTCTGGGAATTTAATTCCCTTCTCTTAATAAGGAGTTTAATTCCTATGAAGAACTCAGTTTCTTCACATGGAGGCTTCTTGGGGTCTCTTGACCCGAGGTTGTCCTTCTGCAATTAATGAAACAGGAGCTTTGTAATGATGTCTTCTGTGGGAATTTAATTCCTTTGATCCTGTTGGATCTGTTGTAGAGCCCGAGACAGATTTGTCCTCTAGGGGGAATGTGTAGGGTTACTTGAATCTCATTCTTTATTTAATGAGGATATTCCCTCTGTTTTATTATAACTGTTTGGTCTCATTATTAATGAGCCGTCATCTTGATTCTGTGGGGCCCATGTGTTTTGTAGCCAATGGTCTCAGAAAAATCTACTGTTGTTTTCTTCAACTAGTCTTCATGTTCATACATGGATATATATCGCTGACTTTGCTTTTAACGGTCTTCTTTTATTGGATTTCAGGTGTGATGGCTTCTGTTCCATGCTTTCCCTTTTCTCGCTCGGAGGCTGCTTTTCCTCAGTCACCATCTGATGAGGAAGCGATGACGATGATCCGGGCCCATGACCCGAATTGCACCAACCTACTTCAATGGGGATCTTGGTATAGTCATATTATTCAGGGTCGCCGGAGTTTCCTTTGCGCGGTACCGACAGAGCCCACTTTCCCATTCTTACCGATGGACCCTCCGAGAACGGTTTTTGCTGTGGAAATGGCCAATTGGACTCCAACGGGGAGGCTCGAGCCTTCGACGACCGGTATTCCGAACCATCCGATCCCGGCCATAGATATATTGGGGTGGCGTATTTGCCAAGGTGAGGCCCACCCGTGGGGGCAAATTTATAAGATAGGGCTCACTCCTCGACACCCTACAGGCTACCTTCTCTGGGCTCGCTACATCCTTTCTGCCTATCGTGCGCGGCTGCAGAAAGTCGGGCTTTATCAGGCAATATATGCGTCACTCTTCCATTATAAGTCCCCGCATGTCTGGTGGGTCATGGCGTTTTTGAACCAATGGAATCTTCCCACCAACACTTTCATTCTAGGAGATCGCGAGGTCTCGATCTCTCTGGCAGAATTTTATAACATTTCGGGGTTGCCAATCAGGGGTAGTCTGTATGAGGAGTTGCTGCCTTCTGACGAGTACATTTTTGAACCCGAGCCCGCCCCGGTTGACGGCCTGTCTGCTGAGAATGCCGTCCACCACAAGCGTCCCAGTTTAATCAAGGCGCTCGGTATCTTCGACCGATTATTCACCGAATCCGAAGATCAGGGTGTTACTTTCAAGAGCTTCATTGCTCGTTTCCTTCGCGAGGACGCCTTATCAAAGATAGCCCCGAAGTTTGCAAACATGAAAGACCCCTTTGGGTTTGGCCCGAAGAAACTGCCAACTAATGAATCGGATCTGCCGCAATACTACATTCCCATAATGTCGCCGATGTCTTTCGAATCCATCGCAGCTCCCGGCATGGATGAGGAGTCATTCTTCGTGGGGTTTGTTAGCGTCTGGCTCAGTTGGTTTGTCATCCCCATGCATCGTCGCTTTATGAGAGCTTTAGTTATCTATCCGGCTTATCGTATTGCTGAGGGGACGCGGTTGGTCATCGGCATCCCAGCCTTGGCGCACCTTTATCATGGGTTGGGCACCGCAGCTAATACCTCTACTCCTGGCGTGGATGCGGTAAACTTTTTGCTTCATTATTTCACGTCCTGGGTCGAAATGCACGTGTTGGGGGCTTTCTCTATGCATCAGAGGCTGCGTTCTATGACGCCTACACTTTCCCTCGGCTTATGCGATTGGTGGATGCTTCTGCCGTTGACCCAACTCAATTCGGGGCTATTCGGGCGTTGATTTCTCCTTACGCTACTGCCAGCGGATTAATATTTAATGATCGGGTCTTATCTTCTTCCACGGGTTCGGTCCAGCCGCTTTGGGACCGGTCGAAAGATGACGCGCCCACTTTGAAGCCCCGGGAAGCCGCACGCTTATATGCAATCAGACCGGGTTACCTGGTGTTTCGTCAGGATAGTGCGGCTCTCTTTATGCGGTACAATCCGCATCGCTTTGCCCAGCAGTTTGGCTATGATCAGGGCGTCCCGTTTGAAGCTTTCATAATCGCGCCGGTTCCTTCGCTCGAGGCCGTCCGAGATGCCGCCCACCACTTTGTGAGGCTGAACACCGGTTCTCAGTTCATGATCCCCGATGGTGACTACATTCCCCGATGCGTGGGGTCGTTTACGGGCTGGTATCTCCATCGGGTGAACCCGGTTATTATTGAGGAGAGAAGGGTGCTTCTTGGCCATGGCGCCCCTATGCAGGTTCCGGCCCCGGGAGCCATGCTGCAACCACGTGCCCCAGTCCGCTTTCCCCTGAGGGATATCGGCACTGCGATTATTCCTGGAGAGTCAGGAGTAGATCTTACTCCAATAGTTGGTATGCCCCTGGGTACTCGTTCGCGGGGTAAACGGGCTCCGGTAACAGTACCCCCACCCGAGGCAGCACCACCCTCCATGTCATCGACGATGGCAGTGTCATCTCCAGTCGTGGCCCGGGGAGAGGGTGTTGAGGGCGACGTGGGCCAACGCCGCACTAAGGCTTCGAAGGGAAAGAGACGGTCGTCCTCGGCGACTGGTTCTGGGTCCAAGCGTCGAAGGAAGGTGGCTACTAATTTGCTCGACTCTTTAACGGAGTCTGAGCCCTTCCTTGAAGATGAGCCGTTGGCCTTACCGGAATCAAACGCTGAACTACTTTTTCCCAGTTTAGCCGCCGAGGAAGCTGCACATTTGGCTGAGGCTATAAGGCGTTCCAAAGACGCGTCTCAGAACGCCAGGGTACCGAAGAAGCCCTATCCTGCTGTAATCTTTTATGAGGACCCTTCGTGGATTCGGCGGCGATTTATAGGCCCTTTGGAGGAATGGGGGAAAAGGGCCTTGAAGCAGGCTGTTTCAGAGGACGCGGCGGACGCGCTTTCTTTATGGACCGGCGGCCATGAGTCCACTCTCGAACCCCGGGAGCATGCCTCCTTGAGTAGGAGCAGCGGCTTGAAGAAGCTATATTGAAGGCTTCATTACGCATTGGTATGCCTTTATACTTCTTTATAGCATTTCAGATTGTTTACGCCTGCATGCCTGCATCTTTATTCTTGTGTGAATTGTGCAGAATCTTCGACGCTGGGGGAGCTCCCTACGGGCTCGTTGAAGCCAAAGCTTGTCGAAATTCCCGATGAAGCGTTGCTCGATGTGGAGGGGGCTGATGAGGCTGCTCCTCTTGCAATAGAGCCTCCAGTGGCAGTTCCTGATCATGAAGCGCTTGCTCCTTTGGGGGAGGCTCCTTTGGAGATTGTTGCCCCAACGGCTCTTCCCGAAGGCGGCCCGGAGGCTGAGATGGAGGTAGTGGGGACTACCCTCCCTCTGTTGGAGCCCGAGGTTCCGGCAGAGGCTGTCGAAGCTGCTATCCCCCCGACTCAGAACGGGAGAAGTGTTGAAGGTAACCTTCTGAATTTTAAATTAGCATCCTTTCCGTTGTCTGACCTCTTTTGTTTTCTCAGAATTACGTGAGTTGGCGGCCTCTATTGTTGATCTGTCTTCCCGGCAATCCTTTCAGCGTCTGCTGGCAGCTCCACAAGCGATATCCCCCCAACGCATTGTCCTCTCATCCGGGCAAGGTTGGTGTCGTCCATCACTTCTCATAGCATCGTCGTTATTTTGCGTATTGACATTGATGTTTTCTACAGTTTTGGAGGCCGATGATGAGGTCGAGATTCTCGAAGGGCCAGGGGAACCTTCAGCTCCTACTTGCACGACTGTCGGTAAGCGACATTTCATTATACTCTCATTCGTTCTTTGCTTAAGAATTTTACTGACATCTTCCAAATTTGAACAGCTCTGCCAGTCTCCACGGCGTTGGAGTCGCACATCGTGATGCCGCCCGGCCCTTATGCCTTGCGGGCTTCAGAACGCTTGGCCCAATTAAGCCTTGTCTCCTTATCATCTGTGATTGAGGAGCTCCATGCTGGCAGCACGACCACCGCTGAAGCGTTTGCCGCCGAAGCTAACGGTTCTCTTCCTTTTCTCGCCACCTACCATAGCGAAGAAGTGGTGCGAGTCTGGGTGGAGTTCTGTCGGCAGGTGGAGGCTCGCTTGCATGCCCTTGAATGTTCTCGCCTTTCCTCGGAAGTCGTGGCTGCAAAAGCGGAGTTTCGGGGTCTGATAGCACGATGCGCGGCCAACATGACGTCATGCGAGAAGAGGCTTGGCCGCAAATTCTCAGAGAGGGAGCTAGCTTCACAGGCGCTGAGCGAGCTTCGCGCCACTCTTACCGCCAAGGCCAACAAAGCGTATGAATTCTGGCGGGTGCTTCAGGAGTCCATCAAAGAGGTGGCGGCTCTCGACAAAGCTGCCGCGTTCACTCGTGAAAGGGTCGAGGCTCATAAAGCCACCGAGAAAGAGCTCGAAGCTCGGCTTGCTTCGTATCAGGCCCAGCAGGCGCAGGCGGAGGCCCGACTTTTGGCGATCTTAAATCATGAGGCCGTGGCCCAACAAAAGCAGGATGAGCTGACCAAGCTGCTAAATCACCCGCCGGCTTGAGGACTTGTATCTTTCCCCCCTTTTTTTGTACATACTCATGAATGAGAGTATCTTCTTTTTGTTTCTTTCATGAATTGTACGTTGTATCCATTTTGGTTTAAGGAATAAAAGATACATTTTTCTTCTCAACGGCGTGTCTCTTTTCATTGACTGCGTTTGCGGACAATTCATCTTGGCCTACTTGCAGGGCAGCGATGGCTTAGGATTCAGGGTTAAGATCTGCTTCCTAAGACTTTCGCATTTTATGAGCCACGAGGGTGTCATAAAGAGTTTTTCTCCCCATGGGTCGAGAGGATCCCATAAGTGTATGTTCTTCTTAAGAATCATAAGGATTCTTAAGCGGGTTTTCCCTTGAGAGTCGTAAGGATCTCACAAGAGAGTTTTCTTCCTTACAGGTCGTGAGGGCCTACAAGTGCTGGATGTGGTCGCCCTTGTCCGTGTTTCACGGAGTCAGGGGTTTCTCAAGGCATCGTAGTTTAAAGACGTCGCGGTCAAGGTTAAGGACCTCATAGTCCGTGGATTTAAGGACTCCACAGTCCGATGTTAGTTTTAAGACATCACGGTCAAGGTTAAAGACCGCATAGTCCGATGTTAGTTTTAAGACATCACGGTCAAGGTTAAGGACCTTATAGTCCGTGGATTTAGGGACTCCACAGTCCGATGTTAGTTTTAAGACATCACGGTCAAGGTTAAGGACCTTATAGTCCGTGGATTTAGGGACTCCACAGTCCGTTGTTAGTTTTAAGACATCACGGTCAAGATTAAGGACCTCATAGTCCGTTGATTTAGGGACTCCACAGTCCGATGTTTGGTTGCAGGGACCCGTCACCTCTTTGAAGACGTTGAGGAATTACAACATCAGGCATCAAAGGAGTGAAGAGATATACCCTTAAACCAAAGTAGAATCAGTACAGAATCAGGGTGGTTGATTGTTAGTTTTAAGACATTACGGTCGAGGTTAAGGACATCATAGTCTGTGGATTTTAAGGACTCCACAGTCCGGTATTTGCTTTGGATGCTTCACACGGGTTCACTGCCGTGCTTGGCGAGGACCAGGCTCCGCTCTGGGCGTTTTCCGCGGGGTCAAAGAGTGACATTATCCGCGTTCCACGCGACCAGGAAGTTTGCACTAGATGCTTCACACGGGTTCACTGCCGTGCTCGGCGAGGACTAGGCTCCGCTCTGGATGCTTCACACGGGTTCACTGACGTGCTCTGCGAGGACAAGGATCCGCTCTGGACGTTTTCCACGGGGTCAAAGAGTGACGTTATCCGTGTTGGAGATAGTGCCCTCAGAGTCAATTATTGGATCACAGGCACGTGATTGCAATGATTGAGGGAGGACCTATCCCGGGACGACAGTCTTACTCGAGATGATAGTTTGCTATCTGGTTTACCTTTATCATCGTGTGCTGCTTCAAGTGACCTTACAGGTCGCTATTACACGTTGATAGAGCCCCTAGGATTCTTGCTTGACCACCAGCAGTATGAGGGCGATCATATAAGTGGGAGCTGGTATTCTTTAAGCACATCCTTAAATGGTCCCTAGTCGTGGGAGTTTCGAGACAGGGCATCGATACTCCAGAGTAGACTAGTGTATACAGTCGAGACCCCGACGAGGGGCGGTGGCCGGTCTCACAGGCCACTGGTGTCAGTTGGTTCACCTAAGATGTATACAGGTGCTCATTGGGTTATGAGTACACCGGACAGGACTCGCCGGGAACATGCTAGTTGGTCTTATACCTGACGTCAGATAGCAGTTCCCAGGTGACATGTGTACAGGTTAGTTCATCGACCTGGGGATCGTCATTTGTCTCGTGTGAGTCCCCACTGTGCTTTGATTACTACCCTACCACGGCTCAAAGGAGCCGTGCAAACAGGTTTTAGTTGGGTACAGTCCCGAGCCACATGGAGGCAGTGAGCGGATCTTCGGGGGTTCGTCTCTCCCGGTATTGGGGGTGAGGTCGCGCTGTGTCTAGGAGAGCCATTACACGAAGTCCTTGGCCAAGGCAGGAGATTTACTGGTAGGTATTCCAGTAGTATCTCAGGGTGTTCTGGGCTACACTCCGACACGACTTGTACCGCTTTTGGGGGTCTGACTTTTACCCACCCCCTAGGCCCGACATGCGATGCTCATAGACGAACGGACCGGACTGTACGGATATTGTCACTGACAGGCTCAGTAGGGTGTCGGGATGAGTTCGCTCATCGACGTCCCTTTTGGTCAATAGCTGGTGGCCCGTTACGTATTGGCTTATACCTCTGACGTGCTAGTGGTTAAATCCACAGCCATTGTATTGACGAGTCTTTAGAGTCCACCACACTTTCAGTTACTCAGCTTTCGGGCGAAACGCTGTAGAGGCCGTATGGAGATATGGCAGGGTCCGATCAGATACGTGCGGTATTGCACGGGTCAGGGTCGGACGGTTTGTACTAGTGGCCGTATGGATATATGGCAGGGTTCGGTCAGATACGTGCGGTATTGCACGGATCAGGATCGAACGGATATTACTAGCCGGCTTTGGTTTAAGCCGGATCCTAGTTTAGTACAGTGTAGATTTTGTCTCTTTGCATTTGTATCCGGACGGAATACAGATGCGGGTGTGTATGCACAGTATCGGGGTTTTCCTGTAATTTATTACGGGACCAGTTTTCTGGAGTTGCCAGTTTGCATTCAGTTCCGGCCGGTTTTCCTTTGTTCTTTCCCGGCCGGACTTTTCCGATGGAGGGGGTTATTTGCAATTGTGCAAATAACATTTGTGGAGGGGGTTTCTTGCAAAAGGATTTATTATGAGAGCATCTTTTCTTTTGTTGCACCATTCTTGCATTTAATTGTGATTGGAAAGGGTATGGGTTGATTAAGGTGTAAGCATGGTTGATGTTTGTTTATGGTCACCTTTCTATTTCTCCTACACTCACCTCCCTCTTGTATTTGTTTTGATTCCCTCCACCATTTCCTAGTGAGGATGGCCGGCCACAAATTTGTGAGAGGGGAGAAAAATGAGAGTTTTCATTTTGGTGAAAGAAATTAATCATCCATCTTTTTTTTCCTTGCTACCAAAATCCCAAAGTTCATTTCTTATTGATTCCTCCATCAAGGCAACAAAACCCCAAAGTGAGATATAGCCTCTACACTACACTTTCTACAGCACATCTTGGGCATGTCGACTTGCCGGCTTCATGCCCGAGTTGCCTCGGTATTGAGGCGGGAGCCCGTAAAAGATGCAGGCGATGTGGTGCCCTTCCGGCAAGGATATGGCGACCGGAGGATCCGCGGGAGATCGGGACGACGACGAGAAGACCGGAGGACTCGGATCACTCGGTATATCTCTTCTCATATTGTAGTTAGCTAGATATAGTTTAATGGCCCGATCCGGGTGTTTAGTGCGCGGTGGTGCCGGTTTGCAAAGTTCGCAAAAATAAAAGTTTATCACCGTTTCCGCATTTGGCCGTCGGTTTGACGGCCGGGGCGCCGCCGTGCACTTACAGTGGTATCAGAGCCTCGCCATTAATTTCGTCTAGCTTCGTTTAATGTGTTTTTCAGTTCCGATCGACCAAAATTCCAAAAACCCAATTTTAGTTCACATCAGTGTTCTGTTGAATTTTTTTGATGTCTAAAAATTTTTCAGGTTGTATAAAACTATTGTACTGGAAATTATAAGACTGCTGTAAAAATTCGACGCATTCAGTCGATCACTGAAGCGCGGAACCGCGGCCAAACCCCCCCTTGGGCCGCGGTTCCGCCGCACTTTAGTGTCCTCACTGTGTCCAATTTTTCCAGTGGGCTTGTGGGCTGATTTTGGGGGTTTTGGGATATTAAATTTGGGCCCAGAATTTCTGTGAGTGCTACAGTATTGCTTGGGGGCCCACTTGTTAATTCTTGATCGATCGGATATTTTAAACACATTATTTCACTGTATTTACATTATATCTGCGACCGTGAATGTCACTCGATCGGTAAATCCGGTCTAACTGCTATAGCCCGGTTAGACGGATTTGCGAACGTGACTTTCACGTTGATGTTTTGTGTTTTTGCTGTGATGTTGCGGATCGGTCGTGGGGGATAGCCTGGATGCAATGCTAGTACAGTTGTGGTTGTATTATGTACATTTGATATTGCGGGGCGAGCGTCCGACATGTGGACTGCCGTCACTGCCTGTTTGTATTATTCTTTTGGGGCACGACCAGGTTGCGGTCGATGTACCCGGTGTATGTATATTTTACTTTCTGTACTAGGGTTACCCCGCGGAGGGGTGCACGGATAGCCGGGTTCTAGAAGGCAACAAGCCCGCATCTCATGGCATTGGGACGGAGGGGGCTTCACTCCAGGATTGGCTGGCTATTCGCCGCACTCGTAGGGGGTATAGGATTTCATTGCACAGGCTATCCACACGACCAGGGGAACGTCGGGTTTTCAGTAGTGGCTCTGTGAAACCCGGGGATCCCAGATATCTGTATTGTTCTGTGATGCTGTACATTTCTATGCTGTTGCATTTTATTCACGCCTTGAGCGAAATATAATATATTGGTATATATATTAGTAGATGTTGTATATGTTTTTCATCCGCGCTAGTCCAGTCCCCGCTCTGCCGTTAGTTAGCTAACCTAACGGGTGATGACGGGACCCAGTGGCGAATGCGAATGGCATATACGTACGTCAGTATATTTTCGTTCTTTGTGGTGTGATCAATTGATGGGACTGCATTGATTCGGATCAATGCAAGATAAACAAACCTATTCTGATGTTGTTGGAACACTTTTCAAAAAGCTGTTACTGCAAGGACGTTCACTTTTGTTTTGCATCGTGGTATTCATTTGGAATATCCTGCTCCTCAGTCGACGAGGCAAGGACCGAGATCCCTTCACCGGGAGTGACCCCTTGGACAGAAGATTGCGTCAGGGCATTAACTTCACTATAGCCGATTACTTTTGCTTTGCATCGTGGTATTCAGTTGGAATATCCTGCACCTCATTCTACGGGGAAAGAGCCGAGATCCCTTCACCGGGAGTGACCTCTTTAGTAAAGGTTTTCGTCACTATATTTTCTAAAAAGCTATCCGTTCCTTCAACGATATCAAGTTCATTACGTTAAAGGTTTTCGCCAGAAACCATTCGTAGCCCTCCGTCATTTCATATGGATAGTCAATAGTATTCAAGCTGTGTTTGTTGGCCATAGTCAAGGCACAGTGTTTGGTGGCTATTGGGTGTTCATATGTAGCATAGATAGATGCGTTGGTTTGGGACAGTCGTATAATCTTGTTGGCCCTAGTCAAGGGCTTGTACGGGTGGGTTCAAATTAACCTGGACAATGACGGGTAGAACTTGACATGTGACTTATGATTTGTTGGCCTTAGTCAAGGTCATAAGAGCATGGGGTAAAAATCACATCGGGAGTTTCAAAAGAACTGAAACTTGCCAGATATGCGCATACCTTCTGGAGTGTGATACCGTGAGCGGATTCCGTCACGTTATCATGCGATGATAGTTGGATCCCGATTCCCACTGATGAGTTAGTTTACTCCTCGGGTGACCCCGACTAATTCTTCTTTCAGGTTTGGAGGAGAATTTGAGGTACAGTGGGAGGTTTCCAGATTAGATAAATTGGTTACCATTCTGATCTAGGATAGAGTGCACGCTGAGTGTTTCTTTTCTCTCTCTCTCTCTCTGGCAGCGACGATTGACCCGACCCTAAGAATATGACTCAGTGACCAAATTGACCGAACCTTCTTAACACTGGCTTTTGGATTGTCAGAGTTGCAGACCTCAGTGCCACTCCTACTTTTACCCTTTTCTCCAGGACACCCCGTATTACTGCGAACGTCCACTTCCATTGGACAAAGCCATCGTATGGTTAGATACGAACTCGAAGGAATTCGAGGATGGTTTCCGGTTCTGGAGAAAACGGATAAGGTTTATTCAGTTGCCTTTTCCTTTTTGCCTCCTCTCAAGCTGTGAGTACTCCTTGGTTTAGGAGATAGTACACCTATTATGCAAATTGGATAGTCTTCTTCCAAACCATAGGCTGGTGCCGAACGGTAGGGAATGAAGAAAACCAATTAGCCTAAACGATGTGCAGAAGGTATTAAGATTAAGACAAAGCAAGGGATTAGTAAGAGGGCAAAGTAAATTGCGACTGATATTCACGACCAAACCAAGTTTTTCTTCGCCAATCCTAAATCACCTTTGTATTTCTCCAGGACACTCCGTATCACTACGAAGATCCACAGTTTATTGGATACTCCATCGTATGGTTATATACGAACTCGAAAGGAACTTGTTCCAGTTCGGGGATGGATTCTGGTCCAGGAGAAATAGGGTTTATTCGGTTGTCTTTTATCCTCACCTTCTCTCGCATTGCGAGTGCTCCTAGGACTAGGACAGTACACCCATTATGCTTATTGGATAGTCTTCTTCCAAACCATAGGCTGGTGCCGAAAAGGTAGGGAAGGAAGAAAACCAATTGGCCTAAGGGGTGTGCAGAAGGTAATGACTAAAGACATATAAAGGGATTTGGAGAAGTGGAAAAGAATTATGCGGTTATAGTTGTGAATCTGGATAATGGTAGAGGCATTACTAGGAATACCAGAATACCCCATCGAAACATTTCAATGCTTCAGTTCAACTGTGTATTGTTAAAAGAAAAACTGATTTCCCGATTAGACACTTGCTCCAGGGTATGTATTTACCAGGTTTGATTCTCACATCTGTATGGTTTTACAGATGATGAGTGGGAGTAAGTTATTGGAAATTGGGTGATCATCCTCATTATATCGGGATTCGTTGTAATCGGTGATATTTGAGGAGATCACCTGGGCTGTTTGCCGGTCGGCAAATATTTGGTTTTGAATATCCGCTTTTATGCACCAATTTCAAATTGATATATCTGTACGTCTATTTTCATAGAGTGAGATATACCTTTTGATATTATGTCGATGACATTTACCTATATCAGTGGATAGTTAGGTAAGGAGCATTAAACAGCGGTGTAATTCTTCTTAACCATAAGTACAGTTTTCAACCTATGACACACAGTGAAAGAGTTGTCAGACTCAGCGGACTTATACAGAGTATTGTATGTTGTCCAGTGTCCATTAGGACAGAGGGGTTGGTCCTCATACTATATTCTGTTTACTTTTAACTTCTCTAGTTCTTAGACATGTGTTTCGTAGAAACACAGGGTCTAAGTTTTGAGGAGTTATAGGTATTTGAATAGAGTAGAGAACCAGGTGTAGCAAGTATCGGGATTCTTCAAAGTGATCGAAGATATAGATACTTGTGTATGGTATTCAGTTGATAGTAATGATAAAGAGAAATAGCTTCTCTTTCAGGTTACTCATAATTGGAAGCATTCCTAAGTTGAGTAACGCTGATCGGCCTCTCTCCATTTAGTTGACATGCACTGGAGACAGCTGCATGATTTGAATCTGGTTCAAATTAAATCAGTGCCTCTGGTTCTATATTGGATATAGTACAGTTCATATCTTGACATTGTTAAGATACGGGGAGTTGTCCGGCTTATGATTAAAACCAGACACTGGACATCTCAAGGCACGTTTCTGTAATGGCTGTTTGTGGGTTGACCCAGGCTATGACGAGGGTTGATTTTCTACCATCTGGCAGATCAATAGAAATATTGTTCTGGACTCGCCACAGTTTTATTAAAAATGGTTTTTTCAAAAACAGTAGTGGGAGTATGGTAGAACTGGAAGTGATTCCAGAACCGCAAACGATTACTGAAGATTTGATAAGGAACCTAAAGATTCAATCTGATTTGACATTCCATTGGCCACTCCGCAGATAAGGTGGGTAACTTCAGGCACCCAAGAGGTACTCGGGTAGCCTCAAGGACGGTGACAGGGAAGTTCTTGTTTACCCACACTTGCCATTGATGTTGTTCCAGACTGCGAGACCCGGCAGGAGGATGAGTATAGCGTCGTTCTAAACTAGCTTTAGAAGTGCATATCTATATGACTCTGCCAGAGGGTTGTCGTAGTCAGTGGGAGCAGCGGAAGCATTGGTGGACATCAGGCTCATGTCTATTTATAGACTAAAGCAGATATAGCGGAGATAGATCATCTATTTCTGATGTGACAGTCATAGGTTTGACGTCATCAGAATAGGGGATGGATCTGTTGAGTAGGTAGTAGGGTGTGATATCCAGGTTTTGGATGACATACACAAAGTAGGAAGTAATATTCCTATACTACGATCGGTTATACTTTGGTCGTCACACAGTGTTTTCTCTACAAGGGACTTGGACACAATATCAAACATACTGGTTACTAGATCTATGCTTTTAGATCTAGATTTGGGTGGTTTCCCAATCAGGGTACTTTGACAGCATTCTAAGAGTATTTAGAATGGACGACTCCTGGCACGGTAGTGTACCTGCAGGTGATGGAGTCACCCTCTCTAAAGGTGTCTTATAGACTAAAGTAGAGAGGGATGTGCATGATTGGCAGATCACTTGCTTAGGCAATTGAGTCAATCATGAGATGTCAAGTACCACACCAGATGTTGTTCTCGCACTAGATGCAATAAGTTGATATTGATCCAATACTGGAGGAACAGTCGGAAGCAGTTTTAGAACATAAGTGAATGTTCTAGGGATATGATAACGGCTGCCTCCTTTAGGAGACGGTTATCACTCCAAGCTTCCAAGGTGACATGGACGACAAGGAGGTTGTCAGAATTATAGTTTTCCTTCTGACGAGGGGCAGTATTTTGGACAGGTGGTCCAAGGAAATACTGAGGGTGGCATGGCGCAGGATACTGATTAAGTTCAGTTGACGATACAGTCTAAGAAGTTTGGATTTGGAGTTCATTTATGAGCTCGGTCCCATCAGACATCCAGACATTCTAAGACAGGTATTGCTCATTTAGGGAGATGGCTTTCTCTGCGAACTTGAGATATAGAGAGAGACATAGAAAGAAACTTCAGAGCGGATCCACTCGCTGAGGCTATTCCTCGAACGCAAGAGTTTCGCAAACAGGCTTTGTGAGACTGACTAGTAGAGGAGTTGGGTGTTCGGTATCACACGGGCTGTGAGTATGCGACATCGCAATAATTAGCCTTGAGTGCAAGTGGGAGATTGTTGGAGATAGTGCCCTCAGAGTCAATTATTGGATCACAGGCACGTGATTGCAATGATTGAGGGAGGACCTATCCCGGGACGACAGTCTTACTCGAGATGATAGTTTGCTATCTGGTTTACCTTTATCATCGTGTGCTGCTTCAAGTGACCTTACAGGTCGCTATTACACGTTGATAGAGCCCCTAGGATTCTTGCTTGACCACCAGCAGTATGAGGGCGATCATATAAGTGGGAGCTGGTAGTCTTTAAGCACATCCTTAAATGGTCCCTAGTCGTGGGAGTTTCGAGACAGGGCATCGATACTCCAGAGTAGACTAATGTATACAGTCGAGACCCCGACGAGGGGCGGTGGCCGGTCTCACAGGCCACTGGTGTCAGTTGGTTCACCTAAGATGTATACAGGTGCTCATTGGGTTATGAGTACACCGGACAGGACTCGCCGGGAACATGCTAGTTGGTCTTATACCTGACGTCAGATAGCAGTTCCCAGGTGACATGTGTACAGGTTAGTTCATCGACCTGGGGATCGTCATTTGTCTCGTGTGAGTCCCCACTGTGCTTTGATTACTACCCTACCACGGCTCAAAGGAGCCGTGCAAACAGGTTTTAGTTGGGTACAGTCCCGAGCCACATGGAGGCAGTGAGCGGATCTTCGGGGGTTCGTCTCTCCCGGTATTGGGGGTGAGGTCGCGCTGTGTCTAGGAGAGCCATTACACGAAGTCCTTGGCCAAGGCAGGAGATTTACTGGTAGGTATTCCAGTAGTATCTCAGGGTGTTCTGGGCTACACTCCGACACGACTTGTACCGCTTTTGGGGGTCTGACTTTTACCCACCCCCTAGGCCCGACATGCGATGCTCATAGACGAACGGACCGGACTGTACGGATATTGTCACTGACAGGCTCAGTAGGGTGTCGGGATGAGTTCGCTCATCGACGTCCCTTTTGGTCAATAGCTGGTGGCCCGTTACGTATTGGCTTATACCTCTGACGTGCTAGTGGTTAAATCCACAGCCATTGTATTGACGAGTCTTTAGAGTCCACCACACTTTCAGTTACTCAGCTTTCGGGCGAAACGCTGTAGAGGCCGTATGGAGATATGGCAGGGTCCGATCAGATGCGTGCGGTATTGCACGGGTCAGGGTCGGACGGTTTGTACTAGTGGCCGTATGGATATATGGCAGGGTTCGGTCAGATACGTGCGGTATTGCACGGATCAGGATCGAACGGATATTACTAGCCGGCTTTGGTTTAAGCCGGATCCTAGTTTAGTACAGTGTAGATTTTGTCTCTTTGCATTTGTATCCGGACGGAATACAGATGCGGGTGTGTATGCACAGTATCGGGGTTTTCCTGTAATTTATTACGGGACCAGTTTTCTGGAGTTGCCAGTTTGCATTCAGTTCCGGCCGGTTTTCCTTTGTTCTTTCCCGGCCGGACTTTTCCGATGGAGGGGGTTATTTGCAATTGTGCAAATAACATTTGTGGAGGGGGTTTCTTGCAAAAGGATTTATTATGAGAGCATCTTTTCTTTTGTTGCACCATTCTTGCATTTAATTATGATTGGAAAGGGTATGGGTTGATTAAGGTGTAAGCATGGTTGATGTTTGTTTATGGTCACCTTTCTATTTCTCCTACACTCACCTCCCTCTTGTATTTGTTTTGATTCCCTCCACCATTTCCTAGTGAGGATGGCCGGCCACAAATTTGTGAGAGGGGAGAAAAATGAGAGTTTTCATTTTGGTGAAAGAAATTAATCATCCATCTTTTTTTTCCTTGCTACCAAAATCCCAAAGTTCATTTCTTATTGATTCCTCCATCAAGGCAACAAAACCCCAAAGTGAGATATAGCCTCTACACTACACTTTCTACAGCACATCTTGGGCATGTCGACTTGCCGGCTTCATGCCCGAGTTGCCTCGGTATTGAGGCGGGAGCCCGTAAAAGATGCAGGCGATGTGGTGCCCTTCCGGCAAGGATATGGCGACCGGAGGATCCGCGGGAGATCGGGACGACGACGAGAAGACCGGAGGACTCGGATCACTCGGTATATCTCTTCTCATCTTGTAGTTAGCTAGATATAGTTTAATGGCCCGATCCGGGTGTTTAGTGCGCGGTGGTGCCGGTTTGCAAAGTTCGCAAAAATAAAAGTTTATCACCGTTTCCGCATTTGGCCGTCGGTTTGACGGCCGGGGCGCCGCCGTGCACTTACAATCCGCGTTCCACGTAACCAGGAATTTTGCACTAGATGCTTCATACGGGTTCACTGCCGTGCTCGGCGAGGACTAGGCTCCGCTCTGGATGCTTCACATGGGTTCACTGCCGTGCTCTGCGAGGACCAGGATCCGCTCTGGACGTTTTCCACGGGGTCAAAGAGTGACGTTATCCGTGTTCCACGTAACCAGGAATTTTGCACTAGATGCTTCACACGGGTTCACTGCCGTGTTCGGCGAGGACTAGGCTCCGCTCTGGATGCTTCACACGGGTTCACTACCGTGTTCTATGAGGACCAGGATCCGCTCTGGACGTTTTCCATAGGGTCAAAGAGTGACGTTATCCGCGTTCCACATGACCAGGAATTTTGCACTAGATGCTTCATACGGGTTCACTGCCGTGCTCGGCGAGGACTAGGCTCCGCTCTGGATGCTTCACACGGGTTCACTGCCGTGCTCTGCGAGGACCAGGATCTGCTCTGGAAGTTTTCCACGGGGTCAAAGAGTGACGTTATCCGCGTTCCACGTAACCAGGAATTTTGCACTAGATGCTTCACACGGGTTCACTGCCATGCTCGACGAGGACTAGGCTCCACTCTGGATGCTTCACACGGGTTCACTGCCGTGCTCTGCGAGGACCAGGATCCGCTCTGGATGTTTTCCACGGGGTCAAAGAGTGACGTTATCCACGTTCCACGTAACCAGGAATTTTGCTGATTGTATCCGCATTTCACGGGATGGAGGTTTGACTGTTGGCGATATGTATACCACCGAGCCATGGAACTGGGAGTTGCCGCTGTTCCGCTTAGCTTAGCGTTGTGTCCGTTGTTACGAGACGAGTGTTGAAACGATCTCCAGGTCTCCTTTGGCCCGTCGAGACTTGGCTTCCTCTTCTGATGAAACCTGGGGGATAAGTATGATCCCTTTTTTGTTTACGCCCTTGGATTGTGTACAGGGTGTGATGGAACATCACCTTTAGGGCATAAATTGAAACCCTTTTTTTTTTATATTTTATTTCTTTTTCCGCGATGCTCTATCATTTCAGCTTTTATATCGCGGAGGTCGCGATTGCCCTATCATTTCGGCGATTTTTCGTGGTGCCCAATCATTTCGGCTATTTTTTTCATTTTCACTCGCTGTTTTTTATTGCGAGTTGCCCTATCATTTCGGCTATTTTTCATGCATACGTGGCTTGCTAGCTTTTTCGCCGCAAGCTTGGATTTTAGACACCGATTTCGGCATCAGCACCACTGCAACTGGGATGTTGCCAGGAGCGAATCATCATTTGCCTCTGTCGATGTCGAACAAAGGTGGCTTCGTAAACAGGGTTAAGGGTCCTGTCGACCAAGGCTTTTGACTTCATGAGCCGTAAGAGTCCCATAAAGGTATTTCTCCATACAAGTCGTGAGGATCTTGCAGGTGTATTTTCTCCTTAGGGATCGTGAGGATTCCTAAGTGTATGTTCCTTTGTAAGTCGTAAGGATCCTACAAGAGGGTTTTCTCCTTATAAGTCGAGAGGAATTATAAGGGTTGTTCACCATATAGACATGTCCCTAGTCACGGGTGTGACTTTGCTGGGGAAATGTTTATTCGCGCTCGTGGATTGTATACAAGGGTCAGTATTGAGCCACCTGTAGGGCAATATCGAAGGTTGTGGGGGATCTGCTTAAGAACAGGTTTAGGTTTCTGTAACTTAAGACTTTCAAATCTCATGAGCCGTGAGGGTTCCATAAGAGAATTCTCCTTACGAGTCGTGAGGATCTCGCAAGTGTATTTTCTCCTTAGGAATTGTGAGGATTCCTAAGTGTGTTGCTCCTTTGTGAGTCGTAAAGATCTCACGAGGGTGGTTTCTCCTTACAAGGTCGAGAGGACCTTATAACTGTCTTGCGCCCTTTCGGGTTTTCACAAACACTCGCCGGTAGTCCTGCTGTTTTTACTCACGGAGCCCTTTCGGGTTTTCATCCGTGCCCATTTTGCTTATGGACATACCGTTTTTTTTCATTTTCTTTTTCTTCCTTTTTTTTATGAGGCCGTGCCCTTTCGGGTTTTCACGAACACTCGCCGGTAGCCCTGCTGTTTTTACTCACGGAGCCCTTTCGGGTTTTCATCCGTGCCCTTTTTGCTTATGGACATACCGTTTTTATTTATTATATTTTTTTTATCTCGTCAGCCTAAGGATGCTGCGGTATTAGTTTAAGGACGTTTCGGTCCGCTATTAGTTTAAGGACGTTTCGGTCCGTCGTTAGTTTAAGGACGTTTCGGTCCGTCGTTAGTTTAAGGACGTTTCGGTCCGTCGTTAGTTTAAGGACGTTTCGGTCCGTCGTTAAGAGGCTGGTTACCATTTATAAAACTTGAGCTTAGTAAGATAGCGAGCGGGCATGGTCGTCGTCACCTATCATTGACCTAGGCTGTGGCTCATTAAGCGTAGTATTTTTTTAGTAAGCGACCGTTTATCGGCCTGAAAGGCCTTTCACCGTGCATGTCCATGAGTAGATAAGCCCCACCCTGGTAGACCTTATCTATGATGTACGGGCCTTCATAGTTTGGCTCGAATTTTCCTCGCTTGGCGCGATTGGGGATCATAGGTCTTTTGACCACTAGTACGAGTTCGCCTTGGCGGAACGTCCTCGGCCTGGTCAATCTTTCGTACGAGCGCGTCATCTTTGCTTTGTAGGCTTCTAGATTTTGTTGCGCTATGAGCCGGGTTTCATTGAGGGCATCAAGCTCCTCAAGCCGAAGGTGAGCATTTTCTTCGTCCGTCAGCTCGTAGTGGACTGCCACTCGTAGAGAGGGTAACTCTATCTCGAGGGGGAGCACTGCTTCCGTCCCAAATACCAACGCGTACGGCGTTGTGTTCGTGGCCGTCTTGAACGTAGTTCGATAGGCCCAGAGAGCTTCTTGCAGTCTTTCGTGCCAGTCTTTCTTATTTCGTGACACCGTTTTCTTCATGATCTTCGTCAAGGTCTTGTTGAAGGCCTCGACCAGACCGTTAGCTCGTGGATTGTAAACTGAAGAATATCTCCAGTCTATATTGTGCTGCTGCGCGAAGCGGCTAATCTTATGGCTTCTGTAGGCCAGCCCGTTATCGGAGATAATCCGCCGTGGAGTTCCAAACCGATAGATGACGTGCGTCTTGAAGAAGTAGAGGATATTCTCTGTCTTCACTTCCCTCAGCGGTACTGCTTTTGCCTATTTGGAGAAGTAATCAGTTGTCGCCAGGATGAAACGATGTCCCCAGGACGATGCTGGTTCGATGGGGCCGACTATGTCAGTCCCCCACATTTCCAATGGCCAGCTAGCCACCGTTGGATGTAGTGGATTCGGATGCTGGTGGATGAAATCCCCGTGGATTTGGCACGAGTGACATTGCTTCGCATACTCAAGGCAGTCTTGGATCATCGTGGGCCAGTAGTAACCCATCCGTTTAATTTTTAACTTCATCTTCGGGCCTGCTTGATGGGAACCACTGATTCCGTCATGAACCTCTTGAACGACTCTTTCTGCTTCGTCCGGTCCTAAGCATCTCAGCCACAGAGAATCAAACGACCTCTTATACAGAGTATCATTGACGAAAGCGAAAGATAGAGCTCGTTTCATGAGCTGATGTCTTGAGGACGCTTCTTTGGGGATTCGGTGGGACTTAAAGTAGTCTATGAAGACCTCCCTCCAGTCCTCAGCCTTCTCACGGTCTTTTATTTGTAGGGTTGTTTGCTCAGTCGCGCCCTTTTCTTCGTATGACTCGGGAGATATTTCTGCTGGGACGAGCACTCGACGGCTTTGTACCATGATTTTGACGTCATCGAGGTTCTCGTCAGCCAGTTCTTTAGCGAGCTTGGCTAGCGCGTCTGGTTTGCTATTTTCTGCACGTGGTATGCTTTCCAAAGTGTAGGAGGGAATTTGGGTCAATAGTTGTTGCACCTTTTCGCCGTACTTCACCAACTCCGGTTTGCACGTTTGGTAGTCACCATTTACTTGACTAACGACCAGTTGAGAGTCCCCGTATATAAGGAGGTCTTCGATTCCCATGTCAATGGCGATCTCGAGGCCCGCTATCAAAGCTTCGTATTCGGCTTCGTTATTCGTCCTTGGCTCTGTTAAGGAGAAGGCGAAGCGCATTATCCCTCCTTGTGGAGTTACGAAGATGAGGCCTACTCCCGATTTGATTATGGGGGTACATTGTTTGCGCTTCTTCATGGAAGATGCTCCATCAAAATAGAGTTCCCATCGGGTATCACCGCCGCCGATCGCATCAAATGCATGTTCATCCGGCAAATCGCAGTTCAGAGGAGAACCGGCAGGTACTGGATGCTCAGCAAGGAAGTCGGCGATGGCTTGACCTTTCACTGCCTTAAGAGGCTGATATGTTATTGAAAACTCCATCAGGAGCAGGGCCCATTTAGCGAGTCTCCCTGTCAATATGGCCTTTGACATTAGATATTTTAGGGGATCCACCTTTGATATGAGACGGACTTCATGTGCCAATGCATAGTGCCTGAGTTTTGTTATCGCAAAGATTAACGCCAGGCAGTGTTTTTCAGTGGGAGAGTAATTGCTTTCTGCCCCCAGCAGAACTCGACTTAAGTAGTAGAGTGCCCTTTCTTTTCCCTGGTCATTCTCTTGCGCCTATAATGCACCCAATGAACCTTCTTGGGCAGTTTTATAAAGAATGAGAGGCTTTCCCTTGACCGGTGCAGCCAACACCGGAGGGTTTTGCAGGTACTGCTTGATCTCGTCTAGTGCACCTTGGCATTTGTGATCCCAAACGAATGGAGTTCCCATCTTCATTAGGTGGCTGTAAGGGCGACACTTGCCTGAAAGATTGGCAATAAATCGCCGGATGTATGCGAGCTTTCCTTGGAGAGACCGCAACTGTTTGAGGGTTCTTGGCGGAGGCATTTCCATGATTGCCTTGATCTTAGATGGATCTACATCGATACCTCGGTGTCGGATGATGAATCCCAGGAATTTACCCGAGGAGACTCTGAACGCGCATTTGAGGGGATTCATCTTCAAATTATATTGCCGAAGGCGTTGAAATACAGTCTCAAGATGCTTTAAATGCTCTTCGTATGACATGCTCTTCACTACGAGGTCATCGATATAGCACTCGACGATGTCATGTATGAGATCGTCGAAGATCTTTGTCATGGCCCTTTGATAGGTAGCACCGGCGTTCTTTAGACCAAAGGGCATAACCTTGTAGCAGAATATTCCCAAAGGGGTCCGGAAAGCCGTATGTTTCTGGTCTTCAGGATGCATTTTTATTTGATTATACCCTGATGAGCCGTCCATGAAGGAGAAAACCTCATGCGTGGACGTATTATCTATCATTAGCTCGGTTACCGGTACTGGGAAATCGTCCTTCGGGCAGGCTTTATTGAGATCCCTGAAATCCACGCATATGCGCACTGTCCCATTTTTCTTCATTACCGGGACGATGTTGGAAATCCAGTCAGGATATTGGACTTCTTGGATAAATCCAGAATCGATCAGCTTCTTGACTTCGGCGTTGATGCTCATCTCAAGCTCGAGCCGCATCCTTCTCGGTGCCTGCTTGACTGGCTTGATATCCGGGGATATTGCTAATTTATGCACAGCAATCTCCGGATCTAATCCCGGCATCTCGGAATAGTTCCACGCGAAGCAATCTTTATGCTGTAGAAGCACGTCCTTTAATGCAGCCACCCTTTCTTCAGATAGCCGCTCACTGACGAATGTAGGTCGCGGATCGTCTGCCGATCCCAACTCAATCTTCTTGAGGTTATCTGCAGTAGTATGTATGCCATCTTCCAGTTCTTTCGGAGCTGGCGGAAATTCTGAGATCACCTCATCATGCTGTTCTCAAAGCACCAGGAAAGGTCATCCATGTCCTTGGGCTCTTCTTTTAATATCGTAATCATGTAACAGGTGCGAATCCGCTTCCAGGACTGAGGTGGATTCGGTTCTGCTCTTGCGGCTTTGGGTTCGTGCTTTTGTGGCGGCGTTACCCTCCAGCCGTTGGATAAAGCGAATCTTCCCTGTTGGTACTGGTCCTCAACCCAGTTCTTGAAGGTGAAGTAGTCTTCGGTAGGATATCCTATGGCTCGGTGATAAGAGCAATAGCTCAGATGAGAAGCCCTGTTAGCTTGCTCAGGGTGTCTAGACTCTGGAAGCGCGATCATTTGATGTTTTATAGCGAGCTCGAGTAACCTCTCCTTCTTGTCTCGAGGGAAGGAATACGCTCGACTCATCTTCTTCATGAGGGACAAATCCGGACCACGCAACGCCCGATCACGCGACTCTCTAATCCTGCATCGTTGTTGTCGGCTCCTCTTTCCGCTTCTTGATTTATTTCTGCCTCAGCGTCGGGCCTTTCGTACAACGGGTTGACAGGGATGAGCATCTTCGTCTTTTGCAGCCTGTTGAAACAGACGTTGCGTCCTGGCTTTCTCGTAGATGGCCATCTCGCGGTTGTGGTCTTCCCGAGCTTTTTGACCTGCTTTCCTGATAAGCTTGTCCATTCGTTCTTCAAATGACGGACTCGGCCCTTCAATCGCGGGATCTAGTTTTGATGAGGGGTTGGCATTTCCTGACAGGGCGTCCTCTTCTTCATCAAAGGTATATATGGCGTAGCTACTGTGGCCCCGTTCCCGTTTTCCGGCTCTCACGTATCCAAGCCCAAGTGTTTCCATTTTCCCGTTGGGCAATTTGCGTTGAGTCCCAGGGACATCCAAAATCCTGTTGTAGAACCGAGCTTGTCGAACAGTCTGTTTTAAGGGTACTCCTTGGCGCTTCAATAGCCTCTTTAGTCCATTTGTATATTATCTGGGCAAACGGATAGGTTGGAGCCTGTCGAGTGTAGCATCCGCGCCATGCCAGATCTCCTTCTCTACTTTCGTCTCTGAGGATCGGTAGAATAGGATTGCCTTCTCACCCTTTTGCCTGGGAGGGACGTAAAACGTTTGCAGGTCCTGCACATTGTAAGCTTGAAGTGTGTCGAGATCCTTGTAGTGTTCTCGCGGCACCATGGTGATTTGCAAACTCTGATCATCGCTAGGGGGTGCTTGTATTGACGGCCGATTAGAGAACACGGCATTAACCTCATCTTCCGAGTCACTTCCGAAGACCAACATGGGGGCGGGCGTCCCCGGGTTGTTGCGTTGAGATGGCCCAGCATAAACTATCTCTTCTTCTTCTTCGGTATCGCTCCCGAAAATAGGGATGGTGGCGGCGGCTTTGTTCTCCGGCTTGCGACACCTTTCTGTATCCTCGAAATCTGGCAAAAAGTACTTCGCATCTTCGTATTTGCGGACTTCGTTCACGGAAAATGGGTTTAGCTCACCTGTTACGGTATACTCGAAACCATTCTTAAAGTACTTCATACACTGATGTTGTGCAGAAGGGATGATGTTGTACTCGTGTAACCAAGGGCGACCGAGCAAGGCGTTGTAGCAGGTCTTGGCGTCAATGACATGGAATTTGATGTCTGTGATGAGTAGTCCGAAGCGTAATGTTAGTATTACAGATCCGAGAGTCCGTGACGATTGTGAATCGAAACCGGAGATAGTAATTTTGTCACGAGCGAGGTGTTGCACACTCATGCAGATTTCCTTTAACACCCAAACGTTAAGGAGATTGACGGAGGATCCATTATCCACTATGATCTTGCCTATCTTGATATCATGGCAGTATCCAGAGACATATAGGGGACGGTTGTGGTCGCACGTCCCGAGAAGGAGGTCTTCGTCCCAGAAAGTGATGTCAGCCGTATACACTTCCTCCAGTTCATCCTTCATCCTTTCCATGGCGAGGAAGGCTTGGAATTGTTCGGGTTTTTGTAACGCCTTAATTAGTGAATCTCGCGCTTCTTTTGATAACAGAAGGGCATCGAGAATGCTAAGTTGAGAAGGTAGCTTCCTTAGGTGCGCCAGGATATTGTAGTCCACCTTATCTTTCCTGGGAGGGTCTTTGGTAGTCAGATTTTTCATGACTTGGTCATCTAAAGTGATATCCTCAGTGACATTTTCCTTTCTCTTATCTTTTCTATTTGCGGGCCCGAGATTCTTTTCCGGGAGCGTGCGATTGCTCAGCTGAATGTTTTCGCAGGCCTCCGGTTCCTCCTCTTTCCCTAAAACGGATTCTTTAAAGAGAGGGCCCAGAGCCATTTCTTCATCAGAGTCGCTCCTAAAGTTGAGAACTTGTGACCCTCCGGCGTTAACCATGTAACAGTTGCCAGTGGTTCTGTTGTGCCCGTCGGCAGTACTTCTTCGTTCCCGACGGGTCTTGTGTTTCATGCGCTTAAAATGTTGTCGATGAGCAACATATCCCTGCCACCATATCCTAAAGGCGTCGCACTCCTCCGTGGGGTGTGAAATTTTCCGATGATATGCGCAATAATCAGGGTGCCTCTCCGCCCCATTGAGCGTGTTTTCTTCCGAGGGTGGTAGCTTCATTCCCATTGACATGGCTTTGGCAAACCTTTTCCTTGTCTTAAATATCTTCTTGTCTGCCTCGGGTGCCTTTCGATCTGGCGGGAGTACTTCAACTCTTTCGTTCAGTCGCCTGCATTTGGCTCCTTCCGATGCGGCCATCTCACGCTCCTGATCCGCTTTACTCTTTAGATGAATCTCGTCTAGAAAGACGTCGATCATTTCATCTGTTGGCCACACAAGCTCTGGTTCAGGCTCTGTCCCCAGTTTCTTCGTGCCAGGAGTTTTTTCATCGTCGGTAAACGAGTGGGAGATTACGTTACAACTCGCCACATATCCCTCGGATTCATCCGACGAGCTTTCTCCATCATCTTCCACCTGAAAGATGTGGTTGAGAAACTCTTGCAGCGTGACAGGAGTTTGCGCCTTTTGATTGTACTCTTCCAGCGCGTCGATTTGCTTCTGCAAGTTCGTGCGTTTGTCTCCAGGCTTCACGGGCTTCTTAGATTTCTTCTTCTTTTTCTTCGAAGATTTTGATGGTAGGGCATGAGTACTTGGGCCATCACCACCACTCTTTGTAGTTGGGCGTGGCCTCAGCATTCCTTCAATGATCTGGGGTCCCAGCGGGTCCTTCCATTCGACCGCCGGGCACGCATGAAGGTCCTTCAGCATTCTTTTGGTTTTAGTTGACAGCACGACCTCTCATGGAGCTTCCTCAATAAAGGAACAAGTTGCCCCCGGTGTATCTCCTTTCTTGGGAGTATGCGGCTGTGGCGGGTTCACCTTCCACTTTTCGGACAGCGCAAACTTCCCCTGGAGGTATTGATCTTCAATCCATCCTTTCAAGACGAAGCAATCCTCAATCGGATGACTTACCGTTTGATGGTAAGGGCAATAGTTAGGGTTATTCACCTCAGTGGGTTGTGGCGGTCGCCTTGGATTTGGCAAGTTTATAAGTCTGTTGCGTACTGCCAACTCGAATAACCGTTTCGTCTTGTCCCGTGGGAACGAGTAGGGACGCTTCATTTTCTCATTATAATACCGGCGTCTTTCTTCCAGTTGATCCGTCAGCTTTGGGGCATTGGGTTGCTGCTGGGCATCGCGACAAAGGTTGCTTTTCTTTTACCCTTGTCACTCCGAGGCTCGGGCTTCGGGGGAGACGGTCTATGACCCATTTGGTCCATCTGGGACAGCTTGTCGATTAGAGCCTGGAATGTGGTTGGCTTAAAGAACATCATGAACTGGGAGATAGTTTCATGAGGGTCTAGGGTTCCCACGAACATGCCCACCGCGGGCGCTTCCTCAATGCGCTGCTCGCATTTCGACCATAAATTCCGCCAGCGTATAGCATACTGGACCCAAGTTTCGCCTGGTTTTACCCTGGCGTTAATCAATGCCATTTTTGGAGTGCGTTCGCTGGCGCTCGCGAATTGCTGAGTGAATAGCAACTCCATTTCAGCGAACGTCTTGATAGAATCGTTCGGGAGTTCTGAATACCATTCGAACGCTGTTTCTGATAAGCTACACACGAATTGGCGAAGCAACAGTTTATCATCACCACCGGTGTTACCGTAAAGGGCCCTGAACTGGGCGACATGTTGGTGGGGATTGCCGGTCCCCTTATACACGTGAAATTTTGGTATTGTATAACCCGACGGATTTTTGATTTGGTCGTACCAGCTTGGATACGGCCGCCTCGTTTTTACGACTTAACCAGCTTCCTCAGTCGCATGATGAACCCCGATTTGCTGGGCTATATAGTCGACCAAATCAGCCTTAGAGATTGTCTCCTCCTTGGCCGTTGAGAGGGCCGGCGGTGGATTTGGTGTTTCTCCCCGGTCGTCTTCAAGAACGATTGGGGGATCCTCAGCGGGTGGGTCCTGTTGGATCATCATTCCTATCATATCTTGGAAGAGAAGGCCTATACACTGTATGTTGGCTGCTTGTTCAGCAGCCTCTTTGTCCTTCTTCTCCAATATTCGGCGAAGGAACTCAGCGTCGGTTTCTTCCTCCTGGCGTTCGTCCGAGAACGTTTCTGGGTTTTCTTTTGGCCCGGTAAGTGCGGCCATAGCATTCATCATTTCCTGGAGCTTTTGTTGTTGCTCCTGAGGTTTGGTCACCGACCGTGTAAGCGGTCTATGACCTGTAGACGCACGGCCGTCTTCCTTTCCTGACGCCATGTATACGGTATGGACCATCATGCCCCCAGACTTAGGGCGTCTGGGCTTAGTGCCTTTAGCTGTAGTTGCAGGCTGGGGGATCTTCTCTGGCTTCCTCCTTTTATGAGCAGTGGAAGTTGAGGGGGCCGTTGAAGTGGGCACCCAAACAGCCGTTCGTGGTTTAGCCTGGTGACTGGCTTCCTATTGGATTTTCAGCTTCTTGTGCTGGCGGGAGAAGTTTGGATCGATCATCGAGTCTCGGGCCTGCCGCCAAACCTTATAGATCTTGGAAGACAGCCGTTGAGGGGATCGGGGCTGTTCTGGCTTTATTTCCGCAACTTTTTTTAGTGGAGGAGGAGACCTCTTTAGCACCGCAGTAGGAGAATTCCTTCGCACCTTATTTAGCATCTCGAAGCTGTTCCCAGTTGGAACGGCAGCATTAACTTCCACCGTTGAGGCTGATGGAGTTAGCCCAGAGGGGGAGTTGCCCCCAGCCTTCCTTACTCGGCGCCAGTGGCGACGTCGAGCGTGTCGAGCGGACGGCGCCGGTTCAGCGGTGAGGATGGCTTCGTCTTGCCCCCTGTGTAGGTGGGGGGTCGTTGCTGGTGTTAGCGTGTTAAAGACCGATGTCCTTTGGGTAGCAGGAGCGGGAGCTGGAGCCGTTAATCTTGTAAAGACCGACTTTTTGGCAGGGGATGCCGCCTTGACGACTTCAGGAGCAGGACCGGTCACTTTCTTAGAAGCAGCCTTCTCTGGGATTGCAGGCCCCATTGCGGGTCAACAGGAGTTCTGGCCCAATCTAGAGAAGACCGAGGCGTTCGTGTTGGGTGACCCGTTGAGAGGGGCCGCGGCAGGGGTAAGACGATCAAAGACCGACTTCTTGGGAGCTTCCTTTGTCAGCACCGGAGCGGTGAAGCTTGTCGGCAGGAGCATGGTCCCAAAAAACAATCCTGTGGTGGCTCGAGTGACCTGTTCCACGGGCATTGTGAATAACGAAGCAGCTTGGGGTCCGTAGGCTATACCTCCTGGCGAGGCAGAGCGTTGGTTGCAATTGCAGTCCGAGAAGTTGGAGCATTTCGCAGAAGTAGAAGCCATCGATTCTTTGCTTTCTCCAATAAGCAAGACGCCAAGTCTTAGTATCTTGAAACCCAAGGGCAACCATTAGCGAACCGCGATTGGTTCGCGAATTACGACACATGAAGTGTGGAGTGGAAAGAGGAAAATGTCCTACCGGGCGTGCCAGAATCTGTTCCCCTCCGAAGGACGGCGTGACTGGACGTCTTGCCTGTGATTCGGGGGAAGATGCTAATTGGTGCTATCCGTCCACCTCTCCGAAGATGCCAAGTTGATTTATGGCACCGTGTATCGGAGGTTTAAACGGATGCGTCCGATGTAGCAGACTTCGTCGGATTCCCCCTCGCTTAAGGGGTTTTTGATTGTGGGGACGCTCTTTCCTGCAGGCGCAAGCCCCTGCAGTTAATTACGCTACCGCATCGCGGTAACCACTTTCTCCTTCTCCAGATGGTCACTTCGTGTCGCATGTGTTTATTTTTTGTTTAGTTGCCCGTGGATTGTATACGGAGACTGAGTTATGTCGTCGCCCGTAGGGCGTGGACTAGTCCAAATCCGTATTATCTTAGATTTGGGTTTGGGGGTTTTGGGTTTATGGATACGTTAGCCTCATTCGAGACTAAGATCGACTTAAACGTTTGTTAAGGATACGTTAGTCTAGTTTTCAGAATAAGATCAACTTAACGGGATCGTTTAGATCCAACAATAGAGCAATTAAGGGAGCCCTGTTGTTTAGTTTAGTGACATTGCGGTCAATAATTAGTTTAAGGACATAGCGGTCCAGTGTTAGTTTTAAGACATTGCGGTCAAGGTTAAGGACGTCGTAGTCCGTGGATCTAAGGACTCCACAGTCCGATGTTAGTTTTAAGACATCACGGTCAAGGTTAAGGACCTCATAGTCCATGAGTTTAAGGACCCCACAGTCCGTCGTTAGTTTTAAGACATCCCGGTAAAAGTTAAGGACCTTATAGTCCATGAGTTTAAGGACCCCACAGTCTGTATTAATATGTGGTCATCGGGACCCGTCACCTCTTCGAAGACGTTGGGGAATTACAACGCCAAGTATCAAAGGAGTGAAGAGATGTACCCTTAAACCAAGGTAGATTAAATAATCTTTGGCCCAATTTGAAACTAAGACCAATTAATTATATTATGAGCCCATTGGCTCAGTTGAATTTGCATTGAGGACTTATGGCCAGCTTGGGCTAAGTCTAATCATGTTTAGGATATTGGCCCTCTGTTGGTCCATTAGAGGAGAGGCTTTGCCTCTAGACACTTAGCCAATGGGGCTAAAGTTAGTGTTAAACACTAAAGATCAACCAGTGTTGAACACTGAGAATGAGATTGACAAGTTAGTGTTTAACACTAAAAGATAGTTAGTGTTAAACACCAGCAACAGGGCTTTCAAATTAGTGTTTATACACTAAAACAAATCAGTGTTAAACACTGGCAATGGAGATTTCAAATTAGTGTTTAACACTAAGGCAGATCAATGTTAAATACTGGAAACAGGGTTTTCCAGGTTGGTGTTCAACACTAAGAAAGTCAGTGTTAAACACTGTAAATAGATGTTTTCCAAATTAGTGTTTAAACACTAAGAAAATCAGTGTTGAACACTGGATATAGAGGTTTCAATTTTAGTGTTAAACACTAAGGCAAGAGGGGTCACGTGGTAGCACGTGAGAGCGCCCTCAATTCATTTTATTCTGCCAAAAGTATTGAATACTTTGGAGCATCACGTTCTGTCATGTGATGGGAATTCTGGTGTTTGTCCGTTAAAGCTTCAGCCAAGGGGTCACGTTGTAGCACGTGATAGCGCCCTGTTTCCCTTTATTTTGTTCTACAGATAAGTGTTTAAAACTTTTAATTCTGAAAGCCATCACGTGTGGGCACGTGATGGGGGCCTGCGCTTTGATCTGTTAGAATGTTTATTAGGGGTCACGTGTCGACACGTGAGGGTGCCCTAAAGCTCTTTTCTATTTCTTTTCAGGGGTCACGTGGTAGCACGTGACCCTATTCCTTTGCCTGTTTGAAGATGTGTTTATCTTTTTAAGAATTGAATTCTTCATAGGGTTAAACCCTAGCAATAACTTTAGAGGAATTAAATTCCTACTTTCTTTTGAAGAATTATATTCTTAAATAGGGTTAAACCCTCATTTCTTCTTTCTTGAGGGAATTAAATTCCTGTTATTTTAACAGAACTAAGTTCTTAACTAGGGTTAAACCCTGATTCTGTTCATTCTGAAGGAATTAAATTCCCATAACATAGGGTCAAACCCTAATTTTATTTTAAAGGAATTAAATTCCTATAGTTCTGTGAGAATTAAATTCTCAAGCTTCTATTCCCTCTCTATGCTTTGGATCTGCATGGCAGGATCTCAACCCATTGAGAATTAAATTCTCAACTTAAGGGGAGATGTGCACTTTACAGATCCTCCACCAAAGAGAGAACTATGTTCTTCTGTTTTATATCAGAGTTAAACTCTGTTGAGAATTGAATTCTCTTTTCCTTTCAAAAAGCCTTCCCTTTCTTACCTAGGGTTTTCTTTTGCAGAAAATCCAAATTCCTCCAAAGTATCAAGGCTCTCCTCTTTTTTTATGTATCGATTCCTTTCTGCATGTATGTCCCTCTGTGTGTCTCTTGGCTCCTATTTATAGGAGGAGCAGCCGAATCAATTAGTTTTGGTGAATTTTTCATTGAGAGATTTAATTTGTATTCACCATTCGTTTTGGACCTTTGGATTATTATGTGAATTTTAATCACCATTGGATTTTAAATCCAGAGATTCTCCTTTGTTATTTCGGTTAAATTTTTAGGGGAAATCTTTCCAAGTTCAGGCTTTTTCCATAGATAGGTGATATTTAAGAATCTTTAAATCTTTAATTCAATCGGTTCCTTTGGAAAGATTTGAGAGGCCTTTTCTCAGAATTTAATTCTGTTAACAGATAGGCTTTGAAAGCCGGTCACGTGTGGGCACGTGACCCCCTTGGAACGACACCTCTTCTTCCTTTCTGCGCTCTGCCTTCTGGCTGCCGCTTAGCCGTCACGTGCCACCACGTGACCCCTGGTCACGTGTAAGCACGTGACCCTCGCCTGGAGCCTTTTTCTTGATTTGATCAGAGAATTGAGTCTGCTGCTTTTGAGTGTCACGTGCCAACACATGACCCTGGTCACGTGGGAGCACGTGACCTCTTCTGAAGCCTTTTCCTTGATTTGATCAGGGAACCGATGTGCCTTTGAAGCCGCTTTTAAATGTCACGTGCCAACACGTGACCCTGGTCACGTGGGAGCACGTGACCCTTTCTGAGCCCCTTTTCTTTGAAGTAGTCGGGAAGCTAAATCTGTCTTGCCGATGCTTTTAGACGTCACGTGCCAACACGTGACTGCTGGTCACGTGTGAGCACGTGACCCTTTTCTGAAGCCTCTTCCGTAGGCTTTCCTGATTTTAAATCAGGAAACAGGGGGCTCTTTTAGTGGGGAACTTTCCCTCATCCTTTTTTTATAAGGGAACAAATGCCCCCCAGCGTTGCTCTTAAGTGGCTTGCACGTGAGTGGAACGCTGTCTGCCCTCACAGCCGTTGGATTGCCTAGGGGAATGGGAAAATGAACCATTCCCCATCATTTCTTATAAATGCAGGGATATTTGTCTCTAAGAAGACCACTATTCTTTCATCTTCTTCCCTACTTATTTTCCTTGAGAATTCAGTTCTCCTCTTCAGAGCTTAGTTCTCTGCCTGCTGGAATCTCAGAGTTAAATTCTGTTAAAACTTTTCTTTGGTAAGGATCATGAACGGAACCCCCCTTTTTTTGTTCTTTTCGTCGTGGATTTTAAATCCGGGGACAGAACGTTTCTCTTTTCTTAAATTGGTTTCTTAAAGATCCAAAGCACACATTTTTTGTGTAGATTCTAAGATCTTGAATCAATGGGGATTGTTGATCCTCATCTTAGGGTTTTACCCTGTCACCAATCTTTAGGATCCTCAGAATTTAATTCCATTTTCCTTGTTTCCTTGCCATGGGGGTTTTCTTAGATTTAATCCCTTTATTAAAGGAATTTAATTCCTTGTTCACATGGCTTGGTTCTAAGAGAGACTCAGATATTTTTGGGAATTTTATTCCCTAACGCCCTCGAGTATTTGAGGGTTTTAATGCCCCTAAAACAGATTTGAATCTGTTGCGCTTTTTAGCAGAACTCGCTTTAAATGTTGTTTAAATTTTATTGTTTACTTGATGAGAATCCTTTTTGATTCTCTCAATGATTATTTTGCCTCATCATTGGTGAGCCGTTATTTAGATTTTGTGGGGTCCATTTGTAAGTGCACGGCGGCGCCCCGGCCGTCAATCCGACGCCGGAATGCGGAAGCGGTGATTTACAATAAACTTTAAAACCGGCACCACGGCGCACTATAATCCCGGATCGTGCCATTAAACTAGTCCTAGCTAACTAAAGAACGGGGTAAAGAGATATACCGAGCGATCCGTGTCCTTCGGTCTTCTCGTCGTCGTCCCGATCTCCCCGCGGAATCTCCGGTCTCCACCAAGTTGCCGGAAGGGCACCACGTCGCCGGCTTCTTTTACGGGCTCCCGCCTCTGGTCCGAGGCAACTCGGGCACGAAGCTGGCGAGTCGACGTGCCCAAGATTTGCTGTAGAATATAGTGTAGAGTGTTATGTCTCATTTGGGGTTGTAGGAGGTTGCCATTTTGGTGGTGGAAATGGAGTGGTGGAATTTGTGATGAACTTGGGATTTTAGCAAGCATGAAGAGCAAAAATCTCCACTACCAAAAATTGGACAGCCCCTACATGGCTTGGCCAGCCATGACAAGGTGAGGGGAAGAGAGTGGGAGAATGAGGGAGAGTCTCACAAGAATAATGAAAGAGAGAGAGATCAAAAAAGTTATCATGAAAGGAAATGATCACACACTCAAACCCACACTCAACCAACCATCATCATTACTCCAAAGTCAAGCAATGATTAACAACCAAAACCAATACTCCATCAACTAATCATCAACAACCATGATGAGAAGAAGAAGAAGTCAAATGGTGGAGAAATTATCATGATACAAAGATAAGCAAAGACAACCCTCCAAAATGCTTATTTGCACAAATGCAAATAAGCCCTCCTCCACCAATCTTCGACCAATGAAAGATACAAAGAAATATGGCCGAAACGGAAAGCAAACTGGCAACTCCAAAAACCTGATCCCGTAATAAATTACAGGAAAACCCCACTACTGTGCATACACACCCGCATTTGTATTCCGACCGAATACAAATGCAATGAGACAAAATCTACACTGTACAATACTAGGATCCGGCTTAAACCAAAGCCCGCTAGTATTAACCGTACGATCCTGATCTGTGCAATGCCGCACGTATCTGATCGAACCCTGCCATATCTCCATACGGCCTCTACAGCGTTTCGCCCGAAAACTTGAGCAACTGAATGTGGGGGACTTTAAAGACTCGTCAATACTATGGCTGTGGATTTAACCACTAGCACGTCAGACGTATTAGCCATACGTGACGGGCTACCAGCTATTGACCAAAAGGGACGTCGATGAGCGAACTCATCCTGACACCCTACTGAGCCTGTCAGTGATAATATCCGTACAGTCCGGTCCGTTCGTCTATGAGCATCGCATGGCGGGCCTAGGGGGTTGGTAAAAGTCAGACCCCCAAAAGCGGTACAAGTCGTGTCGGAGTGTAGCCCAGAACACCCTGAGATACTACTGGAATACCTACCAGTAAATCTCCTGCCTTGGCCAAGGACTTTCATGTACTGGCTCTCCTAGATACAGCGCGACCTCACCCCCAATACCGGGATAGACGAACCCCTGAAGATCCGCTCACTGCCTCTATGTGGCTCGGGACTGTACCCAACTAAAACCTGTTTGCACGTCTCCTTTGAGCGTGTTAGGGTAGTAATCAAAGTACAGTGGGAACTCACACGAGACAAATGACGATCCCCAGGTCGATGAACTAACCTGTACACATGTCACCAGGGAACTGCTATCTGACGTCAGGTATAAGACCAACTAGTATGTTCCCGGCGAGTCCTGTCCGGTGTACTTATAACCCAATGAGCACCTGTATACATCTTAGGTGAACCAACTGACACCTGTGGCTTGTGAGACCGGCCACTGCCCCTCGTCGGGGTCTCGACTGTATACACTAGTCTACTCTGGAGTATCGATGCCCTGTCTCGAAACTCCCACGACTAGGGACCTTTTAAGGATGTGCTTGTAGACCATCAGCTCCTACGTATATGATCGCCCTCATACTGCTGGCAGTCAAGCATGAATCCTAGGGGCTCTATCAACGTGCAATAGTGACCTGTAAGGTCACCTAAAGCAGTACACGATGATAAAGATAAATCAGATAGCATACTATCATCTTGAGTAAGACTGTCCTACCGGAATAGGTTCTCCCTCAATCATTGCAATCACGTGCCTGTGATCTAATAATTGACTCTGAGGGCACTATCTCCAACACCGTTGGTTTTGCAAGAAGTGGTCCCGTCACATCATGGTTTCTGTTATTTTATTTTATATTTCCTTATTATTTATTATTATTATTATTATTAAATGGGTTTTTTATTTTTAAGAACGATGGCCTCGCTTCCCGACTTCCTTTACACTTGCTCAAAATCGGTTTTCCCGCAGTCGCCGTCTGACGAGGAGGCTATGGCGATGATCAGGGTGCATGACAGGGAACATACTAGTCTTCTCTTATGGGGAAAGTGGTATGGTCATATCATCGGGGGCCACCGTAGTTTTACCTGCGGAGATCCGTCTGAACCCATTCGCTCTATATCCTTGACGGAATGCCCACGGAATGCTTACGCGAAGGAGGCGACTAACTGGACTCCCGCAGGCCAACTCGATCCATCAATGACTGGGATACCTAACCAACCTATGGTGTCTATCGACATTCTGGGGCACCGAATCTATCAGGGTGAAGCCTGACCTTGGGGCAGGTTTATAAGGTAGGCGTTATCCCTCGCTATCCAGTGGGCTATCTTCCTTGGGCTCGGTACATTCTCTCTGCCTAATGCGCATGTCTGCAGAAGGTCGGGTTATACCAGGCAGTGTATGCTTCGTTGTTCTATTACAATGCCCTTCACGTCTGGTGGGTTAAAGCTTTCTTGAATAAATGGAACATTCCCACCAATACATTCTTGCTAGGGGATCGAGAGGTCTCAATTTCATTGGAAGAGTTCCGCGAGATCTCCGGATTGCCGGTCAGGGGGAGCATTATGAAGAATTACTGCCTCCCGATGAATATGTGTTTGATACAGTGCCTGCTATGCTCGACGGCCTGTCGACTGAGAATGTCGTACGTCACAAGTACCCAAGTTTAATCAAGGTCTTGGGTATCTTTGAAAAGCTGTTCGTGACATCTGAAAGGCAAGGTGTCACCTTTGAAGCTTCATTGCTTGGTTTCTTCGAGAGGGCGTCATATCTAAAAAGGCTCCGAAATTTGCAAAATTGAAGATCCTTTTGGATTAGGGTTAAGGAACTTGCCGGCCAAGGAGGAAGACCTGCCGCATTTCTATATTCTGAACTCGTCAACCGTAGCTTTTAACGCGAATGCGGCCCCTGGCACGAACGAAGAGACCTTTTTCGTTGGTTTTATCAGTCTTTGGCTAAGCTGGTTTGCCATGCCGATGCATCGCCGCTTTATGAGAGCCTCCGTTTTTTATCCGGCTCACCGCATAGCTAGGGGAGCATGACTAGCTATTGGCGTCGTGGGGTTATCACATCTATATCATGGATTAAGCGTCGCGACTAATACTTCAAACCCAGGTACGGAGATCGTGAATTTCCCCCTCTACTACTTCACGTCGTGGATCAAGATGCACGTTCTAGGAGCGTTCGCTGTGCACCAGCGGCCAAATTTTTATGATTCGTACACTTTCCCGCGGATTATGAGGTTGGTTGATGCGTCCACTCCCGATCCGACCCAAGTAGGGGTTCTTCGCGTACCGCTGAACCCGTAAAATGAAGGCGGAATGGTGTTCAGCGATCGAGTCCTTTCCACTCCAGCAGGGCCCATTCAACAATTGTTTGATTTATCGAAGGGTGGGGTCCCGGGTTTGAAACCAAAAGAGGTCATGCACGTATACTCGATCAGGCCAGGGTATCTGGTGTTCCGCAGGAACAATGCTGTCCTTTTTATGCGGTATAGTCCGCACCGCTTTGCTCAGCAGTTGGGCTATGACCAGGGCATCCCTCTTGAAGCATTTATAGTCGAGCTTGCCCTCTCTTTGGAGGTTACTCGCGACATCATCCAACATTTCATGCGTCTAAACACCGGCTCCCGCTTCATGATCCCGGAGTCCAACTACCTCCCGAGACTTGTAGGGTCCTTTAAGGGTTGGTATCGTCATCGGGTCGGCCCCGTCATTACAGAGGAGAGAAGGGTGCTTTTCGAGGGTAGAGCTCCCATTCCAGCTCAGGCCACCAACGCCCCATTGCGGCTGCGGTCAGTGGTTCGCCCTCCACTGAGGGATAGCGGTTTGGTACTTATCCCCAAAGCCGCAGAAATAGAATCGACCTCTCGCACTGCTGGTATGCCAGTGCGCACTAGAGCCGAAGCAAAGGCTTCTAATGAAGCACCAGCGGTAGTGTCACCAGCGGCGGTATCATCAGCGGTGGTGTCACCAAAGGGGGATACCAAAAGTGAAGTTGGGCAACGTCGCGTCAAAGAGCCAAGGGGGAGGAAGCGTTCTTCCGCTAGCGTTAGCAAAAGTTCCAAGAGGAGGAAGAAATTGGTTGCCGGCCTACTGGAAACTCTGCTTGAGTCCGAGCTGTTTATTCAAGATGAACCGATAACTATGGAGGAGTCAGACGTCGGTCTTATCTATCCTGGCTCGTCTGCCGAGGCGGCCGCGCAATCGGCCGAGGCTTTTAGGCGCTCATAAGATGAGACCGAGAATGTGTGCGCCCTAAAAAAAGCTTACCCCCCATTTCATTCTATGACGTCGAACCATCATTACGGAGGGTGCACATGGGTCCTCTATTAATGGAAGAAGAACGGGTCCTTAAACAACCCATCTCAGATGCTTCCGAGGATGAGCTTACATTAAAAACAAGTAGTCATTAATTTGCGCTTGAAGCCCGATGAGCGTATTTAATGAGAAAAGAACGACGGCTCAAAAAAGCCATACTTCAAGCTCCTTGGCGTATTGGTATGCGTATTTTTCGCATTCTTCCTTTGGCTAGTAATTTGTATTACTTTTATGTCCTCTTATTTTTGCGTGATCTTTGCAGGGAATTCTGCAGCGGAAGCGGGTTCGAGTCTGGATCAGGTTATGGTTGCGGATTCCATGAATATCTCTAATGAAGCACCGGCGGGTGTAGAGGGGATTACTGAAGCTGCTACCCTTACTGTGGAGCTTCCGGTGGCGGCTGGTGTCTCTTCCATGTCCACTCCCTTAGAAGAGCCGACATCATCGACCATGGATCCCATGGACACCCCTAGCGATGAACCGGAGAGTATAGGGGAGATTATTGAAGCCGTCATCCCTGCCTTGGAGCCTTCGGCGGCAGCTTTTGTCCCCTATTGGAGATTACCATGCTGGCCATAGGTTTCACAAATATATCCAATGATGCACCTAAAGGTGTGGAGGAGACCGCTGAGGCTGCCATCCCCTCAGATCAGGGAGGACGAAGCATTGAAGGTAATCTCATGTATATATACATTTTGTTTAATGACCCTTCTGTCATCTGACCCTTTCTTTCCTTCAGAATTACAGGAATTGGCGGCATCAATCATGGATCTCTCTCCGAGAAAAACCTTCCAGCGCTTGCTCAACATAGCTGCCCCACAAGCAATCCCCCCACAAAGCATAGTTCTTTCCTCTTTCCAAGGTTGGTATGCTTTGCCCTTCTGGTTTTATATTTTCATAATGATGCTGATATGCCCTTCATTTTAAACCACAGTTCTGGAGGCTAATGACAAAGTCGAGATTCTTCACGGACCCGGGGATCTTTCAAACCCACATTGCATGACTGTGGGTAAGTGATGTTTTATCCTTGGCATCGTTCTATTTACTCTATGTTTGGAAACACAACTGACCGCACCTAAATCTTTATAGCTTTGTCAGCCCTGACCCCATTAGAGTCTCGGATCCCTATACCACCAGGCCCTTATACCCTACGTGCATCTGAAAGGGTGGCAAAATAGATCATTTATTCCTTGGCAGCACTCATCGAAGATCTTCGCGCTGGTACTTCTGTCACGGCTGAAGAATTTTCTACCGAGGCCAACACTTCATTATCTGTTCTGGCCACTTATCATGATGAGGCATTAGTGCGTACTTGGGTCGAGTACTGTCGCAAAGTGGAGGCCTTCCTGCATGGGATTGAATGCATACGCCTTCCTTCAGACATCTTAACTGTAAAAATGAGTCTCCGAAGATGGATCAAACGGTGTGCATCCAATCTCCAGTCATGCGAGAAAAGGCTCAATCGGAAGTTTTTAGAGAGGGAGTTGGCTTCAAACGCGTTGGGGGAACTTCAGGCTCAGCTTACTGCCAAGACCACCTGTGCGTATGAAATTTGGCGGGTGCTTCAAGAAACCATTACAGAAGTGGTGGCTCTTGACAAAGCTGTGATTTTTACCCGCGAGATGGTTGAAGCCTATAAAGTCGCCGAGAAAGAGCTCGAGAGCCGGTTTTCTTCCTATCAGGATCAACAGACCCAGGCAGGGACTCGTCTTGCAGCACTGACGGAGCTTGAAGCCGAAGTCCAGCGGAAGAACGACGAACTTGCTGGCCTATTGAACCGTCCTCCGACTTGAACATTTTTCACTGTATATTCTTTTTTTTTGTATTCATTTTGCTCCCTGAATAAGACGTATTCATTTTGATCTCTGAATAAAATATATTCATTTTGATCTCTGAATAAAATGCACTATGTATTCATTTAAACTCATGAATAAAAGACTTATTTCATTTCATCCTGGCATTTCTCCTTTCCCTGATGTTTTGATTTGGTGTGAAGTACTTTATATACTCATTTCGGAGCTTATTTAGTTTGCCTCCTTTGGGTTTGTAAGAAAACATGTCCTAACTTCACAGTTAACCCCTGCTCTTTATAATAGAGGTTCGTTAGGGTCTGTGGTACGAGTTTTTTTTATTTTAATCTGTGGTACTGTCGCGTTGGCTGATGCATTCCCCGATAGGCAGACTTTACATTGCTATTCGGGTAGCTCTGCGACTGTCACGTCTCTGATCCCTTTAGGGGTTGGACAAGACGTTTTCAAGCAATCTCCTTAGGTCACATTACTGTCGAGAAAGCAAGCGTTAGGAATTTTTCCATAACCGCTCTGCATTGGTGTAGGGCGATCTTCGATAGTCTTTCGAGCTTTTTCTATCAAGATCCTGAAGTTAGAAATTTGGCCTTCGCTTCCTTTGTCGACACTGCGTCCATTGTAATGAGACGAATGTCAAGTTGATCTCTAAGTTGTTTTGTGAACCGTCGAGATCCGACTTTCCCTTTAACGAAGCCTGGCAGGAAGATGTGATTTTCATTTGTGCCCATGGATTGTATACAGGGGTCGGTATAAACTCACCTGCAGGGGAAAATTTTCATTTCTTTTTTACTTCTTTCCGCGATGCTCTATCATTTCAGCGTTTTTTATATCGCGAAAGTCGCGATTGCTCAATCATTTCGGCTTTTTATCGCGGTGCCCAATCATTTCGGCTATTATTTTCTTTTTACTCGCTATTTTTTATTGCGAGTTGCTCAATCATTTCGGCTATTTCATATGCATTTTTTATAGCGAATATGGAACCAATCTTGGCATCAGCACCGCTGCGACTGTAATATTGCCAGGAGCGAATCATCATTTTCTTTAAGAGGACTTGGAGTTTGATATCGATTCAGGCATCAGCATCGCTGTGACTGGAATATTGCCAGGAGCGAATTATCGTTTGCCTTGTAGGTCTGACCCAAGGTGGTTTAGTAGACAGGGTTAAGATTCTGTCGACTAAGGCTTTTTGACTCTATGAGCCGTAAGGGTCTCATAAAGGGTTTTCTCCCTATGAGTCGTGAGGGTTTCATAGGTGTAGGTTCTCCCTAGAAGTCATGAGGACTCCTAAGTGATATTTTTTTCTTGCAATTCGTAATGATCATACAAGAGTGTTTTCTCCTTATAAGTCGAGAGGACTTATAAGTGTCGTTCACCATATGAGGACATTCCTCGCCAGTGGTGGAACTTGATGGGGAAATCGATTATTTGTGCTCGTGGATTGTATACGAGGGCTAATATTGGACCGCCTGTAGGACAACTTGGGGAATATGGCAGCTTAAGAACAAGTTTGGATCCCTGTGACTTAAGACTTTGAATCCTATGAACCGTGAGGGTCTCACAGGGGGAGTTATCCTTACAAGTCGAGAGGATCTCGTAAGTGAAAGTTTTACGAGATTGTGCCTTTTCAGGTTTTCACAAGCTCGCCGGTAGCCCTGCTGTTTTTACTCACGGCGCCCTTTTCGGGTTTTCATCTGTGCCAATTTCGCTTGTAGACGTACCCTTTTTTTTGTTGCAGTCTTTGCCGTTGGAGCTTTGATTTCATCATAGATCCCAAGAGAAGATATCGCCGTATTTGGGCCAATGCTCCATGTTTGAGGCGGAGTAAATGTTTAAGGACATCTCGGTCAAACGCCAGTTTAAGGACGTAGTGGTCTATTGCCAGTTTTAAGGACGTAGTGGTCCATTGTTAGTTTAGGGACATCTCGGTCCATTGCTCACCATCTTTGGTGGTGAGATTTTAGTTTAAAGGACGTTACAGTCCTTTGTCTCCATTTTGTAGGAAACATTTAATTTAAGGACGTTTCGGTCCATTGTTGTCATTTTGGAGGCAACGTTTAGTTTAAGGACGTTTCGGTCCATTGTTTCCACTTTGGAAGCAATGGTTAGTTTAAGGACATTTTGGTCCATTGTTACCATTTTGGAGGCAACGGTTAGTTTAAGGATGTTTCGGTCCGTTGTTGCTATGTATGAGGCAAATTTTTTTCCGAATACCACTTAGAGTTTTGACTCAGGAAGATAGCGAGCGGACACGAGTGTCGTCATCTATCATTGACCTAAGTCGTGACTCGTCAAGCGTGGTATTTTTTGAGGAACCGGCCGTTAATTGGCCGAAAAGGTCTTTCGCCTTGCATATCCATAAGCAAATAGGCCCCACATTGGTAGACCTTGTCTATGATGTACGGGCCTTCATAGTTTGGCTCAAATTTCCCCCGTTTTGCACGACTGGGGATCATAGGTCTTTTGACGACTAGCACAAGTTCGCCTTGGCGTAATGTTCTTGGTCTAGTCAGTCTTTTGTATCAGCGGGGTCATCCTTGCTTTATAAGATTCTAGGTTTTGCTGCGCCACGAGGCGAGTTTCATCGAGGGCGTCGAGCTCCTCAAGTCGAAGATGGGTACTTTCCTCATCCGTCAGCTCATATTGAACTGCGACTCGTAGGGAGGGGAGTTCTATTTCCAAAGGAAGGACTGCTTCAGTGCCGAATACCAATGCGTATGGGGTCGTATTCGTAGCTGTTTTGAATGTCGTCCGGTACGCCCAGAGAGCCTCATGCAGCCTTTCGTGGCAGTCCTTTTTGCTTCTGGACACTATTTTCTTTATGATCTTCGTCAGAGTCTTGTTGAAAGCCTCAGCCAAACCGTTAGCTTAGAGATTATAGACTGAAGAGTATCTCCGGTCTATTTTATGTTGTTCTGCAAAGCGGCTGATTTTATGGCTCCTGTAGGCTGGTCCGTTATCCGAGATTATCCGTCTCGGAGTGCCGAACCGGTAGATAACATGTATCTTGTAGAAATGGAGGATGTTCTCCGTCTTCACTTCCCTCAACGGTACTGCTTCTACCCACTTAGAGAAATAGTCAGTCGTTGACAGTATGAACCGAAGTCCTTTGGATGACGCTGGCTCAATGGGACCGATTATATCGGTTCCCCATATTTCGAACGGCCAGCTAACTATTGTTGGATGTAGCGGATTTGGATGCTGGTGGATAAAGTCTCCGTGAATTTGGCATGAGTGACACTGCTTCGCATAATCAAGGTAGTCCTGAATCATTGTGAGCCAGTAGTAACCCATTCTTTTGATCATCAGCTTCATCTTTGGTCCGGCTTGATGAGGCCCGCAAAGTCCGTCGTGAGTTTCTTGGACGACTTTTCTTACTTCTTCTGGTCCCAGGTATCGCAGCCATAGAAAGTCAAATGATCTCTTAATATAGAGTATCATTGACGAAGGCGAAAGACATGGCTCGCTTCATGAGCTGATGTCTTGACGACGCGTTTTCAAGGGTTCGACGGGATTTGCAGCAATCTACAAAGACTTCCCTCCAATCCTTGGCCTCTCCTTTGTTCTCTATTTGGAGGACCACTTGTTGGTCGCTTCCCTTCTTTCAGACGAATCCGAAGATATTTCTGCTGGCACGAGAATCCGGCGGCTTTGCATAATGATCTTTATGTCATCGAGGTTTTCGTCGGCCAGTTCTTTAGCGAGCTTGGCTAACGCATCCGCCTTGCTATTTTCTGCACACGGTATGCTTTCCAGGATGTAGGAGGGAATTTGAGTCAGAAGTTGCTGCACTCTTTCACTATATTTTATCAACTTCGATTTACACGTCTGATAGTCGTCATTTACTTGGCTAACGACTAGCTGGGAGTCTCCATATATGAGGAGGTTTTCGATTCCCATGTCGACAGCAATCTCAAGACCCGCTATCAAAGTTTCATACTCAGCCTCATAGTTTGTCCTCGGCTCAGTTAAGGAAAGGGCAAAATGCATTATCCCTCCTTACGGAGTCATGAAGATAAGGCCCATCCCAGCTTTGATTATGGGGGTGCTTTGCTTTCGCTTCTTCAAGGAAGATGCTCCGTCAAAGTATAGTTTCCATTGGACATTATTACCTTCCTTCCCTCCTTCGATTGTATCGAACGCGTGTTCATCTAGAAATTCACAATTTAAGGGATAATCGGTTGGTATTGGATGCTCAGCGAGAAAGTCGGCGATGGCCTGGCCTTTCATTGCCTTGAAGGGTCGATACGTTATCGAGAACTCCATAAATAGGAGGGCCCATTTGGCCAGCCTTCCCGTTAGTATGGCTCTTGACATCAAATAATTGAGAGGATCCACTTTTGATATGAGATGGACCTCATGAGCCAAGGCATAATGTCGAAGCTTCGTTATCGCGAAGATCAGTGCCAAACAATACTTTTCGATCGGAAAGTAATTGTTTTCTGCCCCCTGGAGAACTCGATTCAAATAGTAGAGAGCTCTCTCCTTCCCCTGGTCGTTCTCATGTGCCCATAGCGTGCCTAAAGAACCTTCAAGGGATGTTGTGTACATGATAAGGGGTTTTCCCATAACCGGGGCGGTCAGTACCGGTGAGTTATGCAGATATTTCTTCATTTCGTCCAATGCACTTTTGCATTTATGATCCCAAACGAATAGGGTCCCCTTCTTCATTAGATGGCTATATGGGCGGCATTTTCCAGAGAGGTTAGCTATGAACCATCGGATATATGCGAGCTTTCCTTGGAGAGACCGCAGTTGTTTTAGAGTTCTTGGCATGGGCATTTCCATAATCGCCTTGATCATTGATGGGTCTATTTCGATGCCTCAGTGTCGTATGATGAATCCTAGGAATTAGTCTGAGGAGACTCCAAATGTACATTTCAGAGGATCCATCTTTAGATTGTATTTCCGAAGACGCTGGAACACTATTTTTAGATGCTCCCAATGGTCCTCGTACAATTTGCTTTTCACTACAAGGTCGTCGACATAAAATTCGACAATCTTATGTATGAGGTCATCGAAGATCTTCGTCATAGCCCTCTGGTAGGTAGCGCCTGTGTTTTTCAAACCGAAGGGCATCACCTTATAGCAGAATATGCTAAGCGGAGTCTGGAAGGCGGTGTACTTTTGGTCTTCAGGATGCATTTTTATTTGATTATACCCCGAAGATCCGTCCATGAAGGAGAAGTCCTCATGGGTAGACATGTTATCGATCATCAGCTTGGTAACAGGTACTGGGAAGTCATCCTTCGGGCAAGCCTTGTTGAGGTCCCGAAAAACCACGCAGATGCGCACTGTCCCATTTTTCTTCATCACTGGAACAATGTTGGCAATCCAGTCGGGATACTGAACTTCTTGGATGAATCTAGAGTCTATTAGCTTCTTGACTTCAGCATCGATGTTCATTTCGAGTTCGAGCCACATTCTCCTTGGCGCTTGCTTGAATGGCTTGACGTCCGGCGATATAGCTAGTTTATGTACCGCTATTTCTGGATATAGTCCCGACATCTCGGAATAGTTCCATGCAAAGCAGTCTTTATATTGCATAAGCACGTCCTTCAGCATGGCCACCTGTTTTTTAGATAGTATCTCACCGACGAACGTTCGCCTTGGATCGTTTTCCTTCCCTAAGTCAATTTTTTTTAAGTTATCCGTCGTGGTGTGTATCCCATCTTCCAGTTCTTTTGGTGCTGGTGGAAACTCTGAGATTATTTCCTCTTCATCCTCATTTGCGAAGCATTCGAATCAGTCACCCATATTTTCATGCCCTCCCTCCTTTGAGAGTGTGATCATGTGACAGGTACGAGTTCATTTCCAAGACTGATGTTGTCACGCTCCGCTTCCCAGAGTACGCTAAAATGGGCACGTGACATAGCCAACCAAGCTACCTGTGGGTAGGAAGTATCCATCCACAGTCACATTACGGCTGTAGAGATATCAAGAACAAAATAAAACTATCTAAAACATGTCCATAATCCAAGATAACATGAGTCAAGAATAATAAAATGCGGAAGCGAAAGATCCAATACAAATAACTGGAATGTATGTCCCATAATGCGGGATCACATCAGGAATAAAATACAGGAAAGAAAAACTAACTACTGCTGACGCTCACAGCTCAGCCTGTTGGCTGAAGAACTCCTGCTCGGACTGCAACAGCGGTACAGAATCTGGGCCATGCAAAACCCAGACGTCAGCGCGTCATGTCATCAAGTAATAACATATAAACAGGGTGACAGGCAATGCAATATAAATATGAATGAAAAGCAGGTGTAACAGTATGGTAAGTCCAAGCAGTGTAGGGTAGTGTGTAGTAGGTAAACTAAACTGTTCTATCAGGTTTTCTGTTCTAAAGTCTTTGAAATCAAATTGATGAATCATCGATGTAACTCAATAGTATCCCGTGCATACCCGGGACCACGGCCCAGATTCTCGGGCTGAAACCGAGACATGCCGCTAGGCACTAAACAGGAATATGTACAGATGAATGATGTCAGCAGCATCATCCCAAGGCTGGCCTAGCCTCTAAACTGATCAGAAAAAGTAGCGAACTGTTGAGTTACAAGTCAGGTCTCACCTTTGATTTCCCCATACCCCCAGGTTATATGTGTATGTCAAGTCAAGTATTTAGTAATCAAGAACTAATGCCAACACAGGATCAGGTAAGCAGGTTTATCTGGATAGACACAGGAACGGTCCATGAGGACTACATGTCAGGTTTGTTGGCATTAGACACAAGATCAGGTAACGAGTCAAGTCATGGTATATCAGGGCAAGTCAAGCAGTATACGGTACCATGTCGAGTCAAACTATATGTATGTAGCAAGTCAGGTCAAGATGTAAACGATATCATGGGTGTGCTCATTCTCAGTTACATAATCAAGCATGGTTATCAACAACACAAATCTAAGCAACCAATTAAACAATAAAGAAGCTTCAATTAATTAGCAGCACAGTTATCAGTTGTGTTTCAGAGGAGATTTTACGTTATAAGAATACAATATGACAGTTATGGCCGTTAAATCATGTTAACAAGTTTAAGAATTTTATGGATGCAATGATATATATATATATATATATATATACAGGTTTAATGGATGAAATCACAGCTAATACAGGTTAAATGTACACAAGTGTCCGAATGAAGTAAAACTACAGAGAAAGTGCCATAGGCTACGTCAATAGTGAAAGTGTGATTAAACATGTAAATGTGGTTATTAGGTTTAATACAGTAATTGCAAACGGTAGGTTCCAAGCTTGGAAGAATAAAATGATATAACACGACATTGAACACGAAAATGGGAAATTATAGTACTAAGTTAAACTGCAGGTTTAGGGTGTTATCAATGTATATGTAAATAATATTGAGCATGTAGCAAGGGATACTTGCCTCGACGGGTCGCGAATCGGGAAAACGGAACGTTAAACGTCGGTGGGGAAATCTCGCGACGGGCGCACGGTTCACGGAATGAACCCAAACGACGAACAGTGGAACCACACAGGTCAGGGTATCTCGCTGGATCGTCGAGACATGTTGCCGGCACGGCCGGATTCCGGCGAGACACAAAAACAGTGAACAATGAAGAATGCAAACAAGAAAAGAAAATAAAATAGAGAAGAAGGGAAGGAGGATAGAGAAGAGGGTGCTCACGAGGATCTGTGGGGAGGTTGTGGTCGCCGATCACATCGACGGAGCTCCGGCGGTTAGCCTACGACGACGGCGACAGAAACTGCGGATCAAGAAACCATGAGCAGAGAAGAAAGAAGAAGAAAGGAGAAGAGGAGAGGGAGCATCACTCACGGAGGGGGTGTGCGCGAGGGCCAGGGGCATGGAGATGAGTCGTCGGCAGCGATTCCCGGCGGCGCAAACGTGTGCAGGGGGCACAGCCTCACGTGCAGGGTGTTCGGGGAGATGAGGAAGGAGGAAGGAGATGAAGTGGAGATGACGACGGCGAGGAGGCGAGGGGGCCGGCGATGATGGCGTCGGCGTTGGGGCTACGGCGGTGGAAGACGAGACGGCTAGGGCTCACGATGATGGGTTCTGGAGAAATAAGGAGGTGAAATAATATAGAGAGGAGAGAGAGAGAGAGAGACGGGGAGAGAGAGAGAGAGGGATTGCGAGAGGAGAGAGAGAGGAGAGAGATAGAGAGGGGAGAGAGATCGAGAGGGGAGAGAAACGGGGAGAGGAGAGAGAATCTTGGCACCTAGCGCCTGCGCGAGAGAGAAGAGAGAGAAAGAGAATGAGAAAGGGAGAGAGAAAGGAAAATGGTGGGGCCCGCGGGGTTAAAGTGGATGCTGATTGGCTCGTGGCCAAAATAGGAAAGAAAGAAAAAGATTGGTGGGGTTTACAGTTAGAAAAAACTTAAAAAAAGATTTTAGGAAGATAGGAAAATATTATCTGGGTTTATGTTTTATATATTCGACGGTTAAGAAATATTAGAAATTAGGATTTGGCGCGAAAGTAAAATATTTCCAAATTGCGCCCAGGTCGGGTCAAAAAATTTGAAATTAAAATAAGAAAATTTTAGGTGGGATCCAAAATTTAAAATGAAATATTTTATGATCAAAAAGCATACCCCCAAAACGGACACACGTACGTGCGCGTAGCCGTCCAAACTCGCCCGTTTCACTGAACGGGACGAGAACACAATGCAAGGACGCTGCAACGGGGTTAGGGGTGTCAAGCATGCCATGACAATTATTTTTAATTTTATTTTAGACGCCATAAATTGTTATATGCAGAAATGAATTGTCGGGTAATATTTATAACTAACAACAGTCAAGTAAGATCACTGAAATAAATACCATATACCATTAATACGGTAACAGAAACTATTAGCATTGGGCTCGGTTGTTACATTATACCCAACTACAAATGGATTTCGTCCTCGAAATACCAAGAATGCAAGGTTAGACGAAAACAAACAAACTACAAGAAAAGATGAGAAAACTTCTGCCGGATTTCATCTTCTCGTTCCCAAGTGGACTCTCCATGCGAGCGATTACCACAAGAAACAAGGACAAGAGGGATAATCTTGTTCTTAAGAACCTTTTCCCTTCGATCCACAATTTCAACCGGTCGCTCCTCGAAAGTCAAGTCTTCTCGTACCATCAGCTCCGAATGATCCAATACATGCGTTTCATCACGAACATACTTACGGAGTTGAGATACGTGAAACACATCGTGCACATTCGCCAAGGATTGCGGTAACGCCAGACGATATGCTACCTCGCCAACACGCTCCAAGATCTCAAAGGGTCCAACGAATCGAGGACTGAGCTTTCCTCGACTTCCAAAACGAATCACCCCTCTAGTCGGTGATATCTTCAAGAATACCAAATTACCCACGGCGAACTCTAGAGGTCTTCTCGACGTATCTGCCCAACTCTTCTGTCGGTCTTGAGCTGCTTTCATATGATTTCTGATAGTGTTAACTTTCTCAACTGTCTGCACAACCAAATCTAGTCCCAACAATTTTCGTTCACCGACATCGTCCCAACAAACAGGTGGACGTCATTTACGACCATACAAAGCTTCAAACGGATCCATCTGGATAGTTGCCTGAAAACTGTTGTTGTAAGAAAACTCCACCAAATGTAGATGATCCTCCCAAGACCCCTTGAAGTGCTACATGCATGCTCTCAACATATCTTCAAGAGTTTGGATTGTTCTCTCCGACTGACCATCAGTTTGAGGATGATAAGCTGTGCTAAACTTCAATCGAGTCCCCAAACTTTCCTGTAAACTCCTCCAGAAGTGTGATAAAAACCGAGTGTCACGATCGGAAACGATGCTTACCGGTACTCCATGCAATCTTACAATCTCCTGCATGTACTGCTCCGCCAAAGTTTCTGTTGATTGACCAACCCTAAATGGGATAAAATGGGCTGCCTTGGTCAAACGATCAACAATCACCCACACTGCATTGTTGCCTTTTGGACTCCGCGGTAAAGCCGTCACGAAATCCATGGTTATATGTTCCCACTTCCACTGAGGAATCGGAAGTGGTTGCAATAAACCAGCAATCCTTTGATGTTGAGCCTTAACTTGCTGACACACCAAGCACTTTGCCACAATGCGAGCAATCTCCCGTTTCATGGCTTCCCACCAGAAATGCTGTCGAATATCTCGGTACATCTTTGTGCCTCCTGGATGTACAGAATAAGCTGAACTGTGTGCTTCTTTCATAAGCTCTTCACGAATATCTCCCTTTGGCACACATAAACGGCTACCATACCTCAACGAACCATCTTCATGGATCAATAAACCTGTTCGTAGTCCGGCTTCAACCTGTTCTCGAAACTTTTGCAATCTAGGATCCTGCGTTTGCGCTGCTTTAATATTCTCGATCAATGATGAATGTACTTGCAGCTGCAACAACTGTCCCGAAGAATGCGGTAGGATAACCTCCAAGTAAAATCTTCGAAAATCTTCAACGAGCTCCTTCTGCGTAGTTAACACCTGAATTGCTGGTAACCGACTAAGCGCATCCGGCACGACATTAACCTTCCCCGGATGGTACTTAAGATCAAGATCGTAGTCAGCCATCAGCTCCAACCATCTACGTTGCCTCATATTAAGCTCCTTCTGCATGAACACATACTTCAAGCTCTTATGATCAGTAAAAACTTCGACCCCTTCGCCCAAAAGGTAGTGTCTCCAAATCTTCAAAGCGAAAATCACAGCCGCAAGCTCCAAGTCATGAGTTGGGTAATTCTTCTCATGGGTCTTCAACTGTCTCGACGCGTACGCTACAACCTTCCCATGCTGCATCAAAACACATCCCAATCCTTTCCCAAATGCGTCGCTGTGAATCACCAATCCTCCGAAATTGTCTGGCACGGTCAGAATAGGGGCGGTTATCAACTTCTGCTTCAACATCTCAAAAGCTAACGCACATTTATCCGTCCATACAAAAGGTACCTCCTTGCGCGTAAGCTTGGTCAACGGCTCCGCCAGACGAGCAAAGTTCTCCACAAATCTTCTGTAATATCCGGCGAGTCCAAGAAAGCTTCTTATCTCCGCAACATTCTTTGGAATTGGCCAATCACGAACTGCTGCAATCTTTTCGGGATCGACGGCGATTCCATCACCAGACACAACATGCCCCAAAAACTTTACTTCCTCCAGCCAAAACTCGCACTTACTCATCTTCGCATATAACTTCTCTTGTCTCAACGTCTGCAGTGCGATCTTCAAATGCTCAGCATGCTCTTCAAAACTCCTCGAGTAAACCAGAATATCGTCAATGAATACCACAATAAACTGGTCCAAGAATGGTAAAAAGATTCGGTTCATCATGTCCATGAATACTGCCGGTGCATTCGTTACTCCGAAGGGCATCACTAAGTATTCGTAATGTCCATACCGAGTTCGGAACGCCGTCTTGCAAATATCTTCTGCTTTTACTCGGACCTGATGATATCCGAATCGCAAATCCAGCTTCGAGAATACCCTTACGCCACTAAGCTGTTCAAAAAGTTCTCCAATGCGAGGGATCGGGTACTTGTTCTTAATAGTCACCCGGTTTAATTCTCGATAGTCGATGTACATCCTTCTTGTGCAATCCTTCTTCTTTACTAGAAGAACTGGAGCTCCCCAAGAAGAGTTACTGCTTCGAATCCAACCCTTCTCAAGCAATTCAGCAACCTGTTTCTTGACTTCTTCCAACTCCACTGGTGCCATTGGATAATACGCTTTGGATACTGGTGCTGCACCAGGAATAAGATCAATTGCGAACTCCACGTTTCGCTTCGGCGATAATCCCGATATATCTTCAAACACGTCTATAAAATCACGAATGACAGCTGGCTCCTCACTTTTATCAACTTCCATTGATGCAAGAATACTATTTGTTGGCCTAGCCCTAAACTCGACTGACCCGACAGAACTGCTTCCTCCAGTGAAGCTAAACTCGGGATGTCCGGGAATCTGGAAAATTACTTTCCTTGCCCTACAATCAATGTGAGCGTGGAAAGTGCCAAGAAAATCCATTCCCAAGACGACCTCGTAGCTTCCCGTATCAATCACCAAGAAATTTGCAAAAAGCTCCCGTCCGCACACAACAACTGTACAATCTTTACATTCCCTACTAGCTATGATTTTCCCATTCCCAGTGTGTATGTCCTAGAAACTAGACAGGGTCGTGTAGGCAATCGAGTGTGTAGTTATAAACTTGGATGACATAAAACAATGGGATGCCCCAGAATCAAATAACGCTAATACGGGAAAACCATGAACGAGTAGAGTACCTGAAACAACTTCTCCCGACGCCTTAGCTTCTTCAGCTGTTAAGGTAAAAGCTCGAGCCTGATTAGGTCCTTGAGTCAGCTGTTTCTATCCCTGGAACGGTCTCTGCAGAGGCTTCTGAATATCATCCCTCGTACGAAGCTTCGACGGACAAGCGCTGACAGCTTGATCTGCCGCTCCACAAACTAAACAGAGTCCCAGCCTCCTTCAACAATCCTTTTGCACGTGGCCAGGTAAATTGCAGTAGTTACAAGTCATGCTCTTTCTTTGATCGACGACAACAGGCTTCTTCATGGGTGCTACACCTCGACGGTCCACTGGAATACCTCTGCGACCCTGAGCTCGGTTTGGTACAAATGCTGGCTTCCTTACCGCAACTGCTGTCTGCTGCAAACTCCCCTTCATCCCAGATAAACTCTGCTGCTCTTGGGCTGCCGCAAGTACTTGTGAGAAAGTGGTTAAACCCAGGGAGACAATCTGCCTCTGGATGTCCACGTCCAAGCTGCGCATGAACCTCCGTGCCCTGTCTGCATCGTTGGCAACTAAAGGTCCAGCGAATCTGCTGAGTCTTGTCCATTCTGCTGCATGCACATCCACGGGTGCTCCATTCTGCCTTAGCCCAATGAACTTCTCTTCCATTTCCTCCCGTGCAGTCCGCGGGAAGAACTTATCTAGGAAACTCTTCGAAAAATCCGCCTACTTGATCGGCTTGGGCAAGCGGGTCTCTTCCACAAGCCACCATTCTCGGGCGCAGTCCACTAACTGAATGCGTAACACATCAACTCTTTTCTCATCTGGAATCTGTGCCGCAATAAGCAAATTCTCTGTGTCAACTAGCTACTGCTCAGCTGGCAACGGCTTCTCCAAACCAGTAAATGCAGACGGACCCAAACGCCTGAAATCTACTACGGTCCCTACTCGGTCAACTGGTTTAGCTCCAACATTGTTTACAGACTGCTGAACAATCTGCAAACCTTCCTGAAACGATTCCGCTTGCTGCTGGATCAGTTCGGTCTTTCTCTTTTGATTCTCCAGCATTCCCCTTATCACTCCAAGCATGGCGGCTTCGTCCACACGCCTTTGGTACGTCTTCAAATCTTATCTGCCATATTCCTGAAATTAAAACACCCAACATTAGCATGATAATAGATTCAAAATATAGATCAAGGCTAGAACTCCAAGTTACTTAAATAGAGTGCCGCATTGTAACTATGCCGCAGCATCATAGCCACAATTACATAACTCCACCCAAGTCACCTAAGTCCTAGAGATAACAAGGAATCAGGTTTCGAGTCGATATGCAAAGGAAGTTTGCACATCGTAGAAGATATAACCAGGAAGAACTTGATTCAAGAACGGTAAACTGCAAGGTGGCAGGACATGTTTCCTAAACACGGGTATTCTGATTCGTGTATTGGGTACAATACCCAACTACAAAAAGAATTAACCCGACTAACCTATGGCTCTGATACCAAAGGAACCATGTCACGCCCCGCTTCCCAGAGTACGCTAAAATGGGCACGTGACATAGCCAACCATGCTACCTGTGGGTAGAAAGTATCTATCCACAGTCACATTACGGCTGTAGAGATATCAAGAACAAAATAAAACTATCTAAAACATGTCCATAATCCAAGATAACATGAGTCAAGAATAATAAAATGAGGAAGCGAAAGATCCAATACAAATAACTGGAATGTATGTCCCATAATGCGGGCTCACATCAGGAATAAAATACAGGAAAGAAAAACTAACTACTGCTGACGCTCACAGCTCAGCTTGTTGGCTGAAGTACTCCTGCTCGAACTGCAACAGCGGTACAGAATCTGGGCCATGCAAAACCCAGACGTCAGCGCGTCATGTCATCAAGTAATAACATATAAACAGGGTAACAGGCAATGCAATATAAACATGAATGAAAAGCAAGTGTAACAGTAAGGTAGGACCAAGCAGTGTAGGGTAGTGTGCAGTAGGTAAACTAAACTGTTCTATCAGGTTTTCTGTTCTAAAGTCTTTGAAATCAAATTGATGAATCAACGATGTAACTCAATAGTATCCCGTGCATACCCGGGACCACGGCCCAGATTCTCGGGATGAAACCGAGACATGCCTCTAGGCACTAAACATGAATATGTACAGATGAATGATGTCAGCAACATCATCCCAAGGCTGGCCTAGCCTCTAAACTGATCAGAACAAGTAGCGAACTGTTGAGTTACAAGTCAGGTCTCACCTTTGATTTCCCCATACCCCCAGGTTATATGTGTATGTCAAGTCAAGTATTCAGTAATCAAGAACTAATGCCAACACAGGATAAGGTAAGCAGGTTTGTCTGGATAGACACAGGAACGGTCCATGAGGACTACATGTCAGGTTTGTTGGCATTAGACACAAGATCAGGTAACGAGTCAAGTCATGGTACATCAGGGCAAGTCAAGCAGTATACGGTACCATGTCGGGTCAAACAATATGTATGTAGCAAGTCAGGTCAAGATGTAAACGATATTATGGGTGTGCTCATTCTCAGTTCCATAATCAAGCATGGTTATCAACAACACAAATCTAAGCAACCAATTAAACAATAAAGAAGCTTCAATTAATTAGCAGCACAGTTATCAGTTGTGTTTCAGAGGTGATTTTACGTTATAAGAATACAATATGACAGTTATGGCCATTAAATCATGTTAACAAGTTTAAGAATTTTATGGATGCAATGATATATATATATATATATATATATATATATATATATATATATATATACAGGTTCAATGGATGAAATCACAGCTAATACAGGTTAAATGTACACAAGTGTCCGAATGAAGTAAAACTACAGAGAAAGTGCCATAGGCTACGTCAATAGTGAAAGTGTGATTAAAATATGTAAATGTGGTTATTAGGTTTAATACAGTAATTGCAAACGGTAGGTTCCAAGCTTGGAAGAATAAAATGATATAACACGACATTGAACATGAAAATGGGAAATTATAGTACTAAGTTAAACTGCAGGTTTAGGGTGTTATCAATGTATATGTAAATATTATTTAGCATGTAGCAAGGGGTACTTGCCTCGATGGGTCGCGAATCGGGAAAACGGAACGTTAAACGTCGGTGGGGAAATCTCGCGACGGGCGCACGGTTCACGGAATAAACTCAAACGACGAACAGTGGAACCACACAGGTTAGGGTATCTCGCTGGATCGTCGAGACACGTCGCCGGCACGGCCAGATTCCGGCGAGACACAAAAACAATGAACAATCAAGAATGCAAACAAGAAAAGAAAAGAAAATAGAGAAGAAGGGAAGGAGGATAGAGAAGGGGGTGCTCACGAGGATCTGTGGGGAGGTTGTGGTCGCCGATCACGTCGACGGAGCTCCGACGGTCAGCCTACGACGACGGCGACAGAAACTGCGGATCAAGAAACCATGAGCAGAGAAGAAAGAAGAAGAAAGGAGAAGAGGAGAGGGAGCATCACTCACGGAGGGGGTGTGCGCGAGGGCCAGGGGCACGGAGACGGGTCGTCGGCAGCGATTCCCGGCGGCGCAGACGTATGCAGGGGGCACAGCCTCACGTGCAGGGTGTTCGGGGAGATGAGGAAGGAGGAAGGAGATGCAGTGGAGATGACGAGGGTGAGGAGGCGAGGGGGCCGGCGATGATGGCGTCGGCGTTGGGGCTGCGGCGGTGGAAGACGAGGCGGCTTGGGCTCGCGATGATGGGTTCTGGAGAAATAAGGAGGTGAAATAATATAGAGAGGAGAGAGAGAGAGACGGGGAGAGAGAGAGAGAGGGATTGTGAGGGGAGAGAGAGAGAGAGGGATTGTGAGAGGAGAGAGAGGAGAAAGAAACGGGGAGAGGAGAGAGAATCTTGGCACCTAGCGCCTGCGCGAGAGAGAGAAGAGAGAGAAAGAGAAGGAGAAAGGGAGAGAGAAAGGAAAATGGTGGGGCCCGCGGGGTTAAAGTGGATGCTGATTGGCTCGTGGCCAAAATAGGAAAGAAAGAAAAAGATTGGTGGGGTTTACAATTAGAAAAAACTTAAAAAAAGATTTTAAGAAGATAGGAAAATATTATCTGGGTTTATGTTTTATATATTCGACGGTTAAGAAATAATAGAAATTAGGATTTGGCGCGAATGTAAAATATTTCCAAATTGCGCCCAGCTCGGGTCCAAAAATTTGAAATTGAAATAAGAAAATTTTAGGCGGGATCCAAAATTTAAAATGAAATATTTTATGATCAAAAAGCATACCCCCAAAACGGACACACGTACGTGCGCGTAGCTGTCCAAACTCGCCCGTTTCACTGAACGGGACGAGAACACGTTGCAAGGACGCTGCAACGGGGTTAGGGGTGTCAAGCATGCCATGACAATTATTTTTAATTTTATTTTAGATGCCATAAATTATTATATGCAGAAATGAATTGTCGGGAAATATTTATAACTAACAACAGTCAGTAGGATCACTGAAATAAATACCATATACCCTTAATACGGTAACAGAAACTAGTAGCATTGGGCTCGGTTGTTACAGATATTGATCTAGTTCTACTCTCGCTATATATGTTGCTTTTGGCTCATGCTTTTGTGGTAGGGTTACCCTCCATCTGTCGGACAAAGCAAATTTGCCTTGTCGGTACTGGCCTTCTACCAAGTCTTTGAAGGTGAAACAGTCTTCAAAAGGATGTCCTATTGCTCGGTGATAGGAGCAATAATCCGGATGATGGACCTCGTTTATCTGTTCGGGATACCGAGACTCCGGAAGCGTCATCATTCGATGTTTCATGATAGGGTTGAATATTTTCCTTGTCTTGTCTTGAAGGAAAGAGTATTCCCGACCTATCTTCTTCATCAGCGATGGATTCCAGCAGACTTTTTCTTGATCGCGTGGCTTCTTGGATCTGCTTCACTGTTTTCGAGCGTCATTCTCATTCTTCACCTTGTCATTGCCTCTGTGGCGGGATTTTTCCTTGCCACGATAGCGCACAACGGGTTGAGGGTGAAGGGCATCGTAGTTTTCTCTTTCCGTAGACTGCCGAGTAAGACGCTTCGTCCTGGTTTTCTCGTAAATGGCCATTTCGCGGCTGTGGTCATCCCAAACCCTTTGACCTGCTTCCCTTATTAGCGTAGCAACCTGCTCTTCGAATGATGCACTTGACGTCCTTATGGCGGGATCTCTATCTGGTTCAATGTTATGACCATTCGGAAAAACGTTCCCTGCTTTACCGAGACTATTTATGACGCGGAAATTGTGGAATCGCTCCTGTTTATTTGACCAAACATATCCGAGCCCAATCATCTCCATCTTCCCGTTGGGCATCTTTCGCTAAGTCCGGAGGACGTCCTAGATTTTATTATAGAACTGGGCTTGTCGAGCGGTTTGTTTGAAGGGTACACCTTGGCATCTTAATAGTCTTTTCAATCCCTCTATGTAATATCTAGACAGACGAATTGGTTGAAGCCTATCAAGCGCAAGTTCGGCACCATGCTAGACTTTTTTCTCTGTAGACTGATAGAAGAGGATCACTTTTTCACCTCTTCGCTTGTGAGGGATGTGGAAAGTCTGCAGCTCTTGTACGCTGTATGTATTGAGCGCATCAAGTTCTTTATAATGCCGTGGCGGAATCATAGTGATCTGTAAACTCTGATCAGCTCCAGTAACAGTTTGTACTGACGGAGAATACGACATTGGCCTCGTCATCAGAGTCACTGCCAAAGACCAAAATAGGTGTAGATGGTCCAGACCTGTTGCCTTAGGGTTGCCCTGAGTAGACCATCTCTTCATCTTCCTCGGTATCGCTCCCAAAGATCGGGATAGTGGCGACGGCTTTTTGTTGGTTTTCCGGCTTATGACAGCTTTCCGCGTCTTTGAAGTTTGATAGGAAGTACTTTACGTCTTCATATTTTCGGACTTCATTTACTGAGAATGGATTTAACTCCCCAGTAACAGTGTACTCGAGGCCATCTTTGAAATACTTCATACACTGGTGTTGTGTAGAAAAGATGACATTGTACTCGTGTAACAAAGGCCGGCCGAGCAGGGCGTTGTAGCAATTTTTGGCGTCAATGACAAGAAATTTGATGTCGGTGATGAGCATCCAAAAGCGTAATTTCAATATCACGGACCCAAACTGCGAGTCGAACCCGGAGATGGTAATTTTGTCCCGATTCAGGTGCTGAACGTTCATGCAAATCTCCTTCAGCACCTTCACGTTGAGAAGGTTGACGGAGGACCCGTTATCAACCAAGATCTTCCCTATCTTAATGTCGTGGGAGTACCCGGTGACATATAGAGGACGGTTGTGCTCGCACGTTCCGAGGAGGAGATCTTCATCGCCGAATATGATGTCAGCTGTATGAACCTCTGCCAGCTCGTCCTTCATCTTTTCTTCCACAAAGAAAACTTGGAACTGATCAGGCTCTTGCAGTACATTGATCAGAGAATCTCATGTCTCTTTGGACATGAGGAGAGCATCCAGTAAGCTCAGTTGCGAAGGTATCTTCCTCAGATGTGCCAGGACATTGTAATCCACCTTGTTTTTCTTAGACGGATCCTTGGCTGCGAGCTCTTTGACGACTCTATCACCTTAGGGACTTTTTCCTTCCCCTTATCCTTTTTTCTCGAGTCCTTGTTTGCAAGTCTGAGGTCCTTTTCAGGCAACGTACGGTTACGCAGCTAAATATTCTTGCAATTCTTCTTTCCTTCTTCTTTTCCGGAGGTGGATTCTTTGAAGAGAGGGCCGAGGGTTATTTCTTCGTCAGAATCACTCCTAAATGTAAGAACTTGAGATTTTCCTTTTGCTGAACCATTATCAACCATATGACAGCTGCCAGCCATTCCTTCATGCTCATCTATCGCGCTTTGTTGTCGACGAGCTTTGCACTTCATTCACTTGAAGTGTTGCCGGTGAGCAACGTACCCTTGCCACCACTTCTTGAAGGCATTGCACTCTTCGGTAGGGTGTGTGACCTTCCGATGGTATAAGCAGTAGTTCAGATGTACATCCACTTCGTCCAGGCACGTACTCCCGGGAGTGTTCTCCATGAGAAGGGGTAGCTTCATTCCCATTGACAAAGCTTTGGCGAACCGTTTCTCTACTTTGATCTTGCCCTTGTTTGTAGCAGATGTGCTCTAGCTTGGGTGGAGTACTTTATGACTCATCCTTACCGTAGCTTCTTCATCCTGACGTCGACGCTTGGCTTTTTCATATATGGTTGTTTCACGTTCTCGGTCAGCTCTGCTCTTTTGAAAGGCTTTATTTAGCAGCCTGTCAATTGGGTCTTCTGGCAGTTCCGGAGATTTTAGCGTCGATCCTGTCCCTAGTTCCTCTGCGTTGCTTCCCGACACCGAGGGAGTTTCTTCATCATTTAACGACGAATGAGAAACCATGTGGCAGCTTGCTACATAGTCTTGGGTTCCTCCTGATGAGTCATATTCCTCATCATCGTCACTACCTTCGTTCTCGAGTATATGGTTGAGAAACTCTTCGAGAGTGACTGGGGTCCGCGCCTTCTGGTTGTATTCTTCCAGCGCATCGATATATTTTTGCAGGTCCGTGCGCTTGTCGTCAGGCTGCACGGGCTTCTTGGTCTTTTTCTTTCCCTTCGATGACTTTGAAGGCTTGACCTGAGTGCTTTGCCCATCATTAGTAGTTTTCGGTGTTGGTCGTGGTTTAAGCATCACCTCAATGATCTCAGGCTCCAGCGGGCTTTTCCATCTGATCGCCGGACATGTTTGAAGATCCTTCAGCATTCTTTTGATTTTAGCTGAAAGGACCACTTCCTAAGGAGCTTCTTCCACAAACGAGCATGATGCCGTTGGCGCATTCACTATTTTAAGAGCGTGCCTCTGTGGCGGGTTCACCCTCCAGTTCTCAAAAAGCGAAAATTTCCCCGTTGATTTTGGTACTCAATCCAATTTTTGAAGACATAGCAATCTTCAATTGGGTGGCTTACCATTCTATGATAGATGCAGTAGTTAGGGTTGTTAGCGTCACCGGGCTGTAGTGGACGTTTCGGTTCCGGCAAAGTGATGAGTTTATTTCGCACTGCCAGTTCGAACAATCTTCTCATTTTATCACGGGGAAATGAGTAAGCACGTCCTAGCTTATCTTCCAGGGATTGGTACAAGCGCGCATTGTTTTGGCAAGCCACCGGTTTTGGATCACTCGGTTGTTGTTGAGTATTCGCAATGAAGGCCGCTTTACCTTTGCCCTTTGCATTCCGAGGGTCCATTTTTGAAGAGGATAACCCATGGCCATCTGATCCATTTGGTCCAGCTTGTCAATCAAAACCTGGAAGGTGGTTAGCTTAAAGAACATCATAAACTGGGATATAGTCGCCTGGGGATCGAGGGTCCCGACGAACATGCCCACGGCTGGAGCTTCTTCAATGCGTTGTTCGCATTTCGACCATAGGTTTCACCATCGAATTGCGTATTGAACCTAGATCTCTCCTGCCTTCACCCAGGCATTGATTAATGTCGTGATCGGGGGGCGCTCGCTCGCGCCGGCGAACCGCTACGTGAATAGCAGCTCCATTTCTGTGAATGTTTTGACAGAGTCGTTTAGGAGCTCCGAATACCATTCAAACGCCATTCCTGACAAGCTGCCAACGAATTGGCGAAGCAGAGTTTATTGTCACCTCCAGTGTTGCCGCATAAAGCTCTGAACTGGGTGACGTGTTGATGCCGGTTACCTGTCCCTTTATATACGTGGAACTTGGGGATCGGATATCTTGGCGGGTATTTAATTTGATCGTACCAGCCAGGGTACGGTCGCCCGGTTCTGACGATTTGGCCAGCCGTTTTGCTTGCCTGATGAGCTCGTGTTTGCTGAGCTATGTAATCGTCGAGGGCAGCCTTGGAGATCGTTTCCTCCCTGGCTGTCGATAAGGCTGGAAGAGGGTTTGATGTTTCCCCTCTATCGTCTTCGATAATTATTGGCAGGTCTTCAGCTGGAGGTTTTGGCTAGATCATCATTCCAACCATATCCTGGAACAGAAGCGCCATCTGCTTCATATTAGCATCTTGTTCCGTGGCCTCCTTGTCTTTTCTTTCCAGCACCCTTCGCAAGAACTCCGTATCGGTCTTCTGTTCCTGGCGCTGTTCGGATGCTGCTTCCGGGCTTTCTTTCTGCTCGGTGAGTGCTGTCATTTTCGTCAGTATCTTTTGGAGCTTTTGTTACTGTTCCTAAGCTTTCGTCAACAACTGAGTTTGCGGCCGATGACTCACGGAAGCGCGGCTCTCCTCTTTTCCGGAAGCCATGTACACTGTGTGCACGATCATGCCCCTAGACTTGGGGCGTTTGGATCCCTCACCTTTGGGATTTGCCGCCGGAAGTGGGAGATGCTCCAGCCTTCTCTTTTTGTGATAAGTCAAAGTCGAAGGAGCCATTGTGACTGACGCCTGCGTGGAGGAAGTCCCTCGCTGTATGGTAGAGGGATAATTTACCTCTTGCCGAGCCTTTGTTTTCTTGAGTCGGCGAAAGTAGTCTTTATTGATCACAGAATCTTAGACTTTCTGCCAGACTCTATGGATTTGGAATGACAGCCGTTGAGGGGGATGCTCTGGCTTCGCCTGCTTCATAGTTTCACTCGGTGGGGGAGATTTCTTCAGCACTGCGGTTGGGGAGTTCCTCCGCACCCTGCTAAGCGGTTCAAAACTATTCCTAGTTGGAACAACAGCGTCAACTTTCACCGTTGGAGCTGGTGGAGTAACTCCAGAGGGGGAGTTTCCCCTAACTATTCTCATTCGGCGCCAGTGGCGACGTCGAGCATGTCTCGTCGATAGGACCACCTCAGTCATGGAAGCGGCTCCATCTTGCCCCTACTTTGGTTAGGGGCTGCTGCTGGTGCCAGCCTATTGAAGACTGACATCCATTGAGATGGAATGGCCAATCTTGCGAAAGCCGACTTTCTGGTAGGGGAGGCTCCTTTGACGACTTCACCTATAGCAGGAGTTGGAACAGCCAATCTTGCGAAGACCGATCCTTTAGTAGGAGAAGCCCCTTTGACGACTTTGTCCGCCGGAGCTAGAACGACTATCCACTTCGGGATAACCCCTTCAGGTATTGTGAGCCTCTTTGTAAGCCCACTAGATTTTTGGCTCAGTCTGTTGAAGACTGAGGTGGAAGACTTGGACGACCCGTTGAGTAGGGCTGTGGTGGCTGCAAGTCGATCGAAGACTGACTTCTTTGGAGCTTCCTGTGATAGCACCGGGGCGCTGAAGCTTGTTGGCAGGAGCATGGTCCCGAAGAACAATCCAGTGGTGGCCTGAGTCACATGTTCTACTGGCATTGGGAAGATGCGGGCTGCATTTGGCCCGTACGTCACTCCTCCAGCAGGGACGGAGTGGGAGTTGCTGTTGCAGGTACACTTGGAAGCCATTGGTTCTTCTTTTCTCTGCACAGGAGCAAGACACCAAATCTTAGTACCTCGAATCCAGAGGCAACTATAGTAAACCACGATTTGTTCATGAACACGACACACGAAGTGTGAAGTGGAAAGAGGAAAAGGTTCTACCGGGCGTGCCAGAATCCGTTTATCGTTGAAAATGGAGGCGAACCGGGATGGATCGCCTTGCCTGAATTTGGGGGCAGATGCTATTTGGATTTATCTGTCCACCTCTCCGAAAATGCCAAGGTGATTTATGTCACCGTGTATCGGAGGTTTGTATGGATGTGGCCGTTGTAGCGTGACTTCGTTAGATTCCCCCTCGTGTGCGAGGGGTTTTTGATTGTGGGGACGCTATTCCCTGTAGACGCAAGCCCCTGCAGTTAATTACGTTACTGCATCGCGATAACCACTTTCTCCTGCTCCAGAAGTTCATTTTGTGTCGTATGTGTTTGTTTTATTTTTGGTTTCCCGTAGATTGTATATGAACACTAATTTATGTTGTTGCCCGTACGGCGTGGATTAGTCCAAATCCGTATATTTTTAGATTTGGGTTTGGGTTAATTTAAGGATCGTTGATCCTTTTTGAGATCAAGATCGACTTAAATGTATACGAGCAGTTAGGGCTCGGTTGGTTTTTTGTTAAGGATACGTTAGTCCAATTTGATACTAAGATCTACTTAACGGGGTGTTAGGATCATTTTCATTTCAGATCCAATGAAAGAGAGGTTGGGCTCTATTGGTTTAGTTTAAAGACATCTCGGTGAGGTCGTAGTTTGAGGACATTGCGGTCTGTTGATCACCATTTAGCGGTGAGGTCGTAGTTTGAGGACATTGCGGTCTGTTGATCACCATTTGGCTGTGAGGTCGTAGTTTGAGGACATTACGGTCTGTTGATCATCATTTGGGGGTGAGGTCATAGTTTGAGGACATTGCGGTCTGTAGATCATCTTGCACGCACGTGTATTTGTTACGTGTCGGGATGAGCAACGATGATATGGGAGACACCCAGCTTGGGGTGTGGTTTGATCTGGGGTGTGTACGTCAGTTTGGGAAGTGCACTGAAGAGCAGTCGGTTGTCGGGACCCGCCACCTCTCTGAAGACGTTGAGAAATTACAACGACATATATCAGAGTTGTCGAGAGATGTACCCTTGAACCAATTTCCCTATCCGAGGGAAAATGAAGTTGGTGGTCAACCCCGAAATCATTAGTCGTATTTTGAGACTAATATTTCCTCGGGGGAATATGGGATGAATATTGTTTTGGATATCATCAGCTGAGTGGTCATCAGTCATGTTTGAGACTGACTAGTTTAGGAAAATATGAGCACAGAGGTTCGGTTGACTTGGAGATCAAAGAGGTTTTGACCTCAGGAAGACTTAGCCAATTTGAGGCTGAAATATGATTTTCCAAAAATGCTAAGCACTAGTATATGTTCAACACTCACGTGTTCCCACGTGAGGCTCCGAATCAGTAATAAACACTGCACTTTAGAATCGCTCACGTGTGGGCACGTGAGGCGCCCCAAAATAGGATCTGTTTTCTAGGTTCTATTCCCCCTTTTCTTTTTTTTATATAGAAGTGTTAAACACTTGAATTTTGGAAGCGCTCACGTGTGGGCACGTGAGGTGCCCCAAAGGGAGAATTGTTCTCTGGCTTCTATTCCCGCTTTCCTTTTTTTATATAGAAGTGTTAAACACTTACTTTTGGAAGCGCTCACGTGTGGGCACGTGAGACACCCCAAAGTGAGAATTGTTCTCTGGGTTCTATTCCCCATTTCCCTTTTTTTTTATATAGATGTGTTAAACACTTGACTTTTGGAAGCGCTCACATGTGGGCACGTGAGGCGCCCTAAAGTGAGAATTGTTCTCTGGGTTCTATTCCCCCTTTCCCTTTTTTTATATAGAAGTGTTAAACACTTGACTCACGTGCGAGCACGCGAGGCGATTTTGTGTGTTTCCCCTTTTCATTCATCAGAAACGCTCATGTGGAGCACGTGAGATCCTATTGAGTGTTTGGAGATTTTGATCTCATGCTAGGATTTTGGAGGATCTCATGCCTCTCATGTTTTTGTAAGAATTAAATTCTTATTATAGGGTTAAGCCTTGATTTTCAAAGGAATTAAATTCCCATATGTTTATGTAAGAATTAAATTCTTTGAACTCAGTTCTTCCCCCTAAGTTTTAAATCTGCATGACAGAAACTCCACGATGAGAATTAAATTCTCAACTTATAGGGAGATCTGCTTCTACAGATCTCGATCAGAGGAAGAACTAAGTTCTTATATGAAGGGTTAAACCCTTAGAAAGGTCAAGATAGAACAATCTCTATATATTTCTCTTTTTTTTTACCTAGAATGTTCTGATGAAGCAAGTATTTTTCGAGACTTAAATTCTCATCTTCCTCTTTTTCTCAGTATGCTTCTCTCTGTTCTCCCCCTTATCCTCTTTTTTTTGGAATGTCATGGGTTGTTTATGGTGGAGAGATGTTTGTTGATTAGTTTTATGAAATCTCTCATTGAGAGATCCTAGTTGATTTTTGGGGTTTTACTCACTGTTGGATTTTTGATTCAAGGGTTTCTGTCTCACAGAACATATTTTCTTTTTTTTTTAAACAATATTAGGAAAATATTTTCCTATACAGAATTTATTCTGTAGATTGGTGATTTTTTAATAACTGTTGGATTTTTAATCCAAGGGTGTTTGGTTTAACGGAGCACAATCTTTCTTTGTTTAGAAAGATATGAAAAATATTTTCCAACTTATGGGATCTTTGATCCGTCAACTTTCTGTTTAACAGAAAATACCATTTCCCATTTAATAGAATTTAATTCTATGTTTAATCATCATTGGATCTTTGATCCAACGATTCCTTGTTGAGTAGAATTTTAATTCTATGTAGGGAAGTGCCCTCACGTGTTAAACACGTGACCTAGCAATTGTTTTAATTGCAGTGTCTATATGCGTTGCATATAGGCACTCACGTGTTAAACACGTGGGGCTCTTTTGGCCAAGCAATTGTTTTAATTGCAGTACCTATATGCGTTGCATATAGGCACTCACGTGTTAAACACGTGGGGCTGTTTTAGCCTAGCAATTGTTTTAATTGCAGTGCCTATATGCATTGCATATAGGCACTCACGTGTTAAACATATGGGGGGCTCTTTTCCTCGTCCTTTTTTACAAGGGAACAAACATGTGTACATTATATTCTTAGGACCTGAGATCGTCATTTGTCTCGTGTAAGTTCCCACTGTGCTTTGATCACTACCCTACCATGGATCTACTGAGTCGTGCAAACAGGTTTTGGATGGGTACAGTCCCGATCCACATGGAGGCAGTGAGTGATTGTTAGGGATTCGTCTCTCCCGGTATTGGGAGTCGATATTGCACTGTGTTCGATTGGTTAGTACCATAAGACCTTGGCCAAGGCAGTTGGGATTTACTGATAGGTTGATCAATAGTTTCCCGGATTGGTCCTGAGTCGCATCAGCACGAAATATCGGGTTATTAGGGTCTGACGTTTACCACCCTCTAGACCTGGTATGCGATACTCTTAGACAAAGAGACCGGACTGTACGGATATTATCACGGATAGGATCAGTAGGGATCCGGATGAGTTTGCTCAACGGTCTTCCTTTTCGACTAGTACCCAGGTAGCCGTTACATACAGCTAGTGCCGCTGACGTGCTTATGGTTATGGATTTATCCTGTAACTCACTGCCGGCGTACTATCGAGTCTTTAGAGTCCCACACAGAGGGTTTCCCTGCTTCGGGCGAAATGATGTAGAGGCCGTATGGTTTTACGGCAGGGTTCGATCACATACGTGTACTTGTGCACGTATAATGTTCGGGTGGATAATATTAGTGGGCTTTGGTTTAAACCGGATCCTGGTATTATATTCTTGGATTATTTTGTCTCTTTGTATTCGTATTTTTCGGAATACGGATACGGGTATGTATATACGGTGAGGGGTATTCTTGTAATTTTTACAAGGGTGCTTCTACAAGAAGACACCTCATTATTTGTTTTAACCATTTAGTTAAATGGTTAATGAGGTGTTATAAGTTATTAAATGAAGCATGGCTACTTGGTGACTCATGTAGTGACTCATGGTTTACTATTTGGGTATGCTTGATATTTTGTGTTGTGAAGATATTTGATGCAAGGTGGCTTCAAGATATTTGGTGGCATTATTGGTTTGCTTTATTACTTCACAACACTTAACCATTCTTCATTTTATTCTCTTTACTACACTCTCATCTCCTCCAAACTTTGCTTCTTCTACCTCAAACCCTAATAGTCTCATGTTTTGAGAAACCTCGGGTTCTTGAGAAAAACTAATCCATCATCACTCTCTACATCATCTAGGCTACTTAGATTAGCATACTAAGTAACCTAGTTACCTCGGTTTAGAGGTAGGAGCTCAAAGTAGACACTCTCGGGTGGATCGTCTTTGTCGCGAGGAGGCCGTAGATCAAGCGCGATTCGTACATCCTTTGAGGGGCTAAAAGAGAGGAGTGAAGACCAGAAGGACTTGTTTCTTTGGGTATAACTTTCTATCATTATATATAGAACCCTTTAGCTTGCTAGTTAGGTTTATGGTAGATCCGGTGATGGGGTTATTCTAGGGCCAGTTTAAACTCGTAGAAAAAAAATTGTTCCGCAAACAGCCACGGTTAATGGCCAGGGCGTTAGTGTAACCCAACAATTTGAAAAAAATTTGATTACCAAATTTACTGCTTTAACTTGTGCTCATGATTCTCAAGTTGCCTTAATTGAGAAATTAGAATTCGAGAAGAATGAGCTATTTTCAAAACATGATTTGCATCGTATTTCAATTAATACTTTGAAACTTGAAAATGAAAATTTGGTTTCCATCTGCAATTCCTTGAGAATTGAAAATGATTGTTTAATTTCAAGTTTTACAAATAAAATTGATTTTTTGAAATCTTCCCTTTCCCTTCAAGATGCATTGACTTATGAATTTTTGTATCTCTAAAAGGAAAATGAGAATTTGGTTTTGACTTGTGAGATTTTGAGAAACGAAAACGTTGATTCGATTTTAAGTTTTAATAATAAGATTGATGTTTTGAAATCGACTATTTTATCTCAAGAATCTCTTGTTTTAGAAAATACTTCTCTAAAAGGCAAAAAAAATGAGATTTTAAATGCTTCGCTTGCTAAGTTTTCAAATGTTGATTCTTTTGTCAGCAAGAAAAGTTTGTTTTAAATCGAAGAGGTATTAGTTTTAAAAATTCAAAATTTCAAAAACCCTCTTTATCTAGACGTGTCAAACATGCTTCACATCATACTAAATCTCATGCTTATCTTTATAGATTTAGTTCAAAACAAACTTTCAAAAAGCATGTGCATCATACACTTGCATCATCTCATACTTGCATTGACACTTCTAGGGCTTCCATGTATGCACACACTCATAATTGCAATTCTTGTGGTGCACATGGACATTTGTCATTTACATGTACTTTTAAAAGAAATATTTTTTTGCATGCCAAATTGGTTTGGGTTCCCAAGGCCAATCCATATGGATCCAAGAAGACTTGGATACTGAAATCCCCTTCGGTACCTTATTTTGTATGGTATAGAATTTTTAATTTGGGCATATCGGTCACATAGTCCTATTCACCCCCCTCTAGGACTATTTGTGTTGTAGGCTTCCGCGATTTCAACACTTTTAAGCCATGCTGAGAACGTGAATACGTTCGAGGACGTAATGACTAAAGTTGAGTTTGAAGCGGAGCGTAGGGATACCCTTAAGGCTAGAAGCCATCATCATCAGCTATGGCAGCCGAAGGCTCCAGCTGAAGGCCAAGAGGTCTAGATGCAAGGAGTCCTACATGGAATCAAACAAAGAGGCGAATGAAGAAAATGCGAAGCCCAAGAAGCCTGTGAATCACCGGAAAAGATCAGCTAAGAGGAATTCATGCATCAACTGTGCGCAGCCAAGTCACTTTTCTTGTGATTGCAAGGAGCCTAGAAAGATTCAGAATCCATGGAATACATCTCTCGAGATAGGGAAGGGTTCGTATAGTATAGGAGAATGCCCGCTGGGAGCCGGAAGATTTACATGTGGAACGAGTCGTATGTCGAGGTGCAGGGCATCGGGACGTATTGGCTACCTACGAGTTCAAGGAACGAGTGGCTTCTCCATGATGTTTTATATGCTCTAAGGATACGGCAGAACCTTTTATCAGAGGATATGCTAGCTAGCATAGGATTTAGCGTTTTATTTGAGAATAATTATGTAAAACTTATTTTAAATAATTCTCTGTTTTGTGTTGGATACCTTATAAATGGTCTTATTAATTTAGATTGTGACTCTTTCGCAATAAAGATGTTGTATTTGTTTATTCGTATGCGGTGAATAGTTCTGTAAATGAATCTATATTATGGCATATAAGGTTAGGTCATATTAGACAGGATAGGATGACAAGACTTACCAGGGACAGCCTACTTGGCACACTTGCCAAGGTCGACCTGTCTACATGCAAGTATTGTCTCACAGGTAAGGCCACTAGGAAACCCATTGGAATAGCAAAGAGAGTGAGTGCTCAATTGCAACTCATTCAGTTTGACGTGTGCGGACCAGTCAACGTGAAGGCACGTGGCGGTACACTTTATTTCATCATCTTCATGGATGATTATTCCCGTTACGGGCATATGTTTTTTTGATTTCCCACCAGTTTGAAGCCTTCGATTGTTTCAAGCGCTATATCAGCGAAATGGAAAATCAATTAAGCAAAAACATTAAGGCTTTGCGCATAGACCGTGGTAGAGAATATCTGTCGGATCAGTTTAGGAAACGGTGTGAAGAGAAAGGGATCGTCAGACAACTGATGATTCTCTACACTCTGCAACAAAATGGTGTTGTAAAGAGACAAAATAGGGCGTTGCTGAATATGGTTAGGAGCATGATTGTGAATTCCAATCTTCCTCTATCATTTTGGGGAGAGGCGCTGATGATGGCAGCTTATGTTCTTAACCGACTACCTTCTAAATCAGTTCAGTCCATACCCTATGAGTTATGGACGGACGATAAGCCAGTATTGGATCACTTATGTCCATGGGGGTGTGTTGCCTATGTGCACAACGCTTCACATCGATATAGGAAGTTAGGCCATATAGGGAAGAAGTGTATATTTATATGCTATTCTAAGCACACTAAGAGATATGTATTCTTAGGTGAGCATTACGATGGGACTGTGACCAAGATTGAGTCACGAGATATCAAATTCCTAGAGAAGGAGTTTCCACAGAAAGACGAAAAAGCTAAGGATTTGGGATTGTACGAAGTCGAGAAGACCACTGTGTTAGTAGACCTTGGGCACTCTATTAGGATTTTAGAAACATCACAAATAGGATTTAAAGAAATCTAGAGAGCCCAAGTTTACAAACTAGGAACATTAGCTACAAATTTGAACTTGCAACTATAAACTAGGAGTTTCCATACAAGGTAGAGAGCATACAAATTTTGTAGCATCTTCAAGTGCTCCATTATTATGTTGAACTCTAGCTAGACTTCTACGATGTGTGAACAAACTTGGTGAGGACCTCTCTTGGTCATAGATGAATCCACTTGAGAAAACGCTTCTCTAGCTCCATCTCCACTTGAAGTTCCAAGTATTGTGAAGAAACTAACCATCCAATTATATTAGGATTAGAGTGTTAGGGATGTAGCAACTCACACTCATTTTGTTTTACCATTTTTATTTTCTTTTATTTTCACTTTTTCATTCGGAGGAAAAAAAGAGAGCTCACTTTGGAGAAGAGAGAGAATCCAAAAATGTTATGTACTCAAAACTAAAATAGTTGCTAAAAGTTTAACATAATCAAAAACTAATCTCGACCATTAGATTCCATCCATTCTCCAAGTGTCAGCCCTCTTCTCTTTCCTCCACCTGTCCACTAAATGAGAGTGTACATGCATGTGCTATTTTCACCCCACGAGATAACTAAAAGAGAACCAAAAGGAAAAAGGAAAATATATTATAAATGTAACATAACAAATATGTAATATGTGTGTGTGTGTGTGTGTAATGTAATACATAATAAGAAAAATATAAATAGTGAAAATATACTAGTAAATACATATATTCAAGACATGTATTAATATATTAAATCGGCACATGATTAAATATCCGTCTTTCGAAAATACAGGATATTATACCCAAATGTCCGATTACCGTCAGTGTATTCAATATAATAGTTTTAATCGAACTCTGGTACGTATCCAATACGCACATCCATATCATTTCACTGGTGCCGGAAAAACCTTTGTGTGGGACTCTAAAAACTCAAAAATATGTTGGTAGTGAGTTACTGGATACAATCCATAACTTACGAGCACGTCAGTAGCACTAGTTGTACGAAACAGCTACCCAGGTATCCGTCGAAAGGAAGATCAACAAGCAAGCCCGTCCGAACCTCTGCTAAGCCTATAAGTTACAGTCACCGTATAGTCCGTATGTTCATCTGAGAGTATCGCATATCAGGTCTAAGAGGTGGTAAATGTCAAACCCCTAATAACCTGATAATTCATTGTTGGATATAGTGCCCTCAGAGTCAATTATTGGATCACAGGCACGTGATTGCAATGATTGAGGGAGGACCTATGCCGGTAGGACAGTCTTACTCAAGATGATAGTATGCTATCTGGTTTATCTTTATCATCGTATATTTCTTTAGGTGACCTGACAGGTCGCTATTACACGTTGATAGAGCCCCTGGGATTCTTGCTTGACTGCCAGCAGTATGAGGGCGATCATATACGTGGAAGCTGGTAGTCTATAAGCACATTCTTAAAAGGTCCTTAGTCGTGGGAGTTTCGAGACAGGGCATCGATTCTCCAGAGTAGACTAGTGTATACAGGCGAGACCCCGACGAGGGGCGGTGGCCGGTCTCACAAGCCACTGGTGTCTGTTGGTTCACCTAAGATGTATACAGGTGCTCATTGGGTTATGAGTACACCGGACAGGACTCGCCGGAAACCTGCTAGTTGGGATTATACCAGATGTCAGATAGCAGTTCCCTGGTGACATGTGTACAGGTTAGTTCATCGACCTGAGGATCGTCATTTGTCTCGTGTGAGTTCCCACTGTACTTTGATTACTACCCTACCACGCTCAAAGAAGACGTGCAAACAGGTTTTAGTTGGGTACAGTCCCGAGCCACATGGAGGCAGTGAGCGGATCTTCACGGGTTCGTCTCTCCCGGTATTGGGGGTGAGGTCGCGCTGTGTCTAGGAGAGCCATTACACAAAACCCTCGGCCGAGGCAGGAGATTTACTGGTAGGTATTCCAGTAGTATCTCAGGGTGTTCTGGGCTACACTCCAACACGACTTGTACCGCTTTTGGGGGTCTGACTTTTACCAACCCCTAGGCCCTCCATGCGATGCTCATAGACGAACGGACCGGACTGTATGGATATTATCACTGACAGGCTCAGTAGGGTGTCAGGATGAGTTCGCTCATCGACGTCCCTTTTGGTCAATAGCTGGTACCCGTCACGTATGGCTAATACCTCTGACGTGCTAGTGGTTAAATCCACAGCCATAGTATTGAAGAGTCTTTAGAGTCCCCCACACACAGTTACTCAAGTTTCGGGCGAAACGCTGTAGAGGCCGTATGGAGATATGGCAGGGTTCGATCAGATACGTGCGATATTGCACGGATCATGATCGGACGGAAAATACTAGCCGGCTTTGGTTTAAGCCGGATCCTAGTATAGTACAATGTAGATTTTGTCTCATTGCATTTGTATTTCGGTCGGAATACAAATGCGGGTATGTATATACAGTAGCGGGGTTTTCCTGTAATTTATTACGGGATCAGTTTTTGGAGTTGCTAGTTTGTTTTCCGTTTCGGCCATATTTCTTTGTATCTTTCATTGGCTGAAGATTGGTGGAGGAGGGCTTATTTGTATTTGTGCAAATAAGCATTTTGGAGGGTTGTCTTTGCATATTATTGTATCATGATAGTTCCACCATCACATTGACTTCTTAGTTTATGATGGTTCATGATGGCTTGACCTTTTGGAGTGATGATTGGTTGGTTGAGTGTTGGACTTTCCTTGTGATGATTTCTTCTCATGATCACATCTCATTCCCTCTTGCATTATGGTTGCTCTCTCTCTCTCACTCTCTTTTAAAACCCCTCACCATGATATGGCCGGCCAAGGACTAGAGGGTGGGGGTTTCGATTCATTTTGGTGTGGGATTTTTCACTCTCTTCATGCTTGCAAAAATCCCAATTTCATCTCCAAAAAGTTCATACATCTTTCCTCCACCAAAAAGGCAACTCCATTCAAACCCCAAGAGACAAAGTATTCTACAGACAACCTACAGCAAATCTTGGGCACGTCGACTCGCCAACTTCGTGCCCGAGTTGCCTCGGTCAAGAGGCGGGAGCCTGTAAAAGAAGTAGGCGATGTGGTGCCCTTCCGGCGACATGGTGGAGACCGGAGATTCCGCGGGAGATCGGGACGACGATGAGAAGACCGAAGGACACGGATCGCTCGGTATATCTCTCTACCCCATCTTGTAGTTAGCTAGTAGTTAGGTTAATGGCCCGATCCGGGATTTTTGTGCGCGGTGGTGCCGGTTTACTAAAAGTTAAAGTTTTTCGTTTCGGCGTTTCCGGCCTCGGATTGACGGCCGGGGCGCCGCCGTGCACTTACATTGGTATTAGAGCCTCGCCATTAACCTAGTCTAGCTTTGTCTAGTGTGTTTACATTTCCGATCGAACAAAATTCCAAAAACCGCGTTTTCATGTGCATCAGTTTCTGTCGAAAATTTTTTAGCTCAAATTTTTTTTTCAGGTTGCAGAATGATGTGCAGGGAATTCTAAGAATTCTGTGAAATTTTGGTCTCGTGAACACACTACATCACCGCTGAACCACGGCCAAACCCATACTTGGGCCACGGTTCCACCGCGACTTGCACTGTTCAGTGTACCAAAATTTTGCAGAAAGCTCCTGACTTGAAAATAGGGGTTTTGGAACATTCTTTTTGGGCCCAGAATTTCTGTGAGTGCTACAGTAGTGCTTGGGGCCCACTTCGTAAAATTTGATCGATCGAAAATTTTAAACACATTAGTTCACAGTATTTACATTATATCTGCGACCGTGAATGTCACTTGATCGGTAAATCCTGTCTAACTGCTATAGCCCGGTTAGACAGATTTGCGAACGTGACATTCACGTTGATGTTTTGTGATTGTGCTGTGATATTGTGGATTGGTCGTGGGGGATAGCCTGGATGCAATATTAGTACAGTTTTTGTTGTATTATGTACATTTGATATTGCGGGGCGAGCATCTGACCTGTGGACTGTCGTCACTGCCTGATTGTATATTATTCTTTTGGGGCACGACCGGGTCGAGGTCGATGTACCCGTTGTATGTATATTTTACTTTCTGTACTAGGATTACCCAAGGTAGGGTGCACGGATAGCTGGGTTCTAGAGGGCAACAAGCCCGCATCTCATGGCATTGAGACGGAGAGGGCTTCACTCTAGAATTGGCGGGCTATTCGCCGCACTCGTAGGGGGTACAGGTTGACCCAGGAGGGGTGCCCAAGTTACCGGATTCCGTGAAGTGCTGGGTGGTCCATTCACGTTGCTGAAGGGGGCTGCTTCGCTTCAGGTTTTGGCGGGTAACTTGCCGCGCCCATAGGGGTCTAGGATTTCATTGCACAGGCTATCCACACGACCAGGGGAACGTCGGGTTTCAGTAGCGGCTCTGTGAAACCCGAGGATCCCTGATATCTGTATTGTTCTGTGATACTGTACATTTCTGTGATGTTGCATTTTATCACGCCTTGAGCGAAAATTATATATTGATATATATATACTAGTAGATGTTGTATATGTTTTGCATCCGCGCTAGTCCAGTCCCCGCTCTGTCGTTAGTTAGCTAACCTAACGGGTAATGACGGGACCCAGTGGCGAATGCGGATGGCATATACGTACGTCATTATTTTCGTTCTTTATTGGTGTGATCAATTGATGGGACTGCGTTGATTCGGATCAATGCAAGTTAAACAAACCTAATCTGATGTTGTTGGAACACTTTTCAAAAAGCTGTTATTGCAAGGACGTTCACTTTTGTTTTGCACAGTGGTATTCAGTTGGAATATCCTGCTCCTCAGTCGACGAGGCAAGGGCCGAGATCCCTTCACCGGGAGTGACCCCTTGGACAAAAGTTTGCGTCAGGGCAATAACTTCACTATAGCCGATTACTTTTGCTTTGCATCGTGGTATTCAGTTGGAATATCCTGCACCTCATTCTACGGGGAAAGAGCCGAGATCCCTTCACCGGGAGTGACCTCTTTAGCAAAGGTTTTCGTTACTATATTTTTATAAAAGCTATCCAGTTCCTTCAACGATATCAAGTTCATTACGTTAAAGGTTTTCGCCAGAAACCATTCGTAGCCCTCGGTCGTTTCAGACGGGTAGCACGTGGTATTCATGCTATATTTGTTGACCTTCGTCAAGGCATAGTGTATGGTAGCTGCTTGTTGCCTTTCTGTTGCATAGATAGATGCGTTGGTTTGGGACAGTCGTATAGCCTTGTTGACCTTCGTCAAGGGCTTGTACGGGTGGGTTCAAATTAACCTGGACAATGACGGGTGGAACTTGACATGTGACTTATGATTTGTTGACCTTCGTCAAGGTCATAAGAGCATGGGGAAAAAATCACATCGGGAGTTTCTAAAGAAACTGAAACTTGCCAGATATGTGCATACCTTCTGGAGTGTGATAGCGTGAGCGGATTCCGTCACGTTATCATGCGATGATAGTTGGATCCCGATTCCCACTGATGAGTTGGTTTACTCCTCGGGTGATCCCGACTAATTCTACTTTCAGGTTTGGAGGAGAATTTGATGGTACAGTGGGAGGTTTCCAGATTAGATAAATTGGTAACCATTCTGATCTAGGTTAGAGTGCACGCTGAGTGTTTCTTTTCTCTCTCTCTTTGGCAGCGACCATTGACCCGACCCTAGACTATGACTCAGTGACCAAATTAACCGAACCTTCTTAAACACTGGCTTTTGGATTGTCAGAGTTGCATACCTCATTGCCACTCCTACTTTTACCCTTTTCTCCAGAACACCCCGTATTACTACGAACGTCCACTTCCATTGGACAAAACCGTCGTATGGTTAGATACGAACTCGAAGGAATTTTTCGAGGATGGTTTTCGATTCTGGAGAAAACGAATAGGACTATTCAGTTGTCTTTTCCTTTTTACCTTCTCTCAAGTTGCGAGTACTCCTTGGTTTAGGAGATAGTACACCAATTACGCAAATTGGATAGTCTTCTTCCAAACCATAGGCAGGTGCCGAACGGTAGGGAATGAAGAAAACCAATTAGCCTAAACGGTGTACAGAAGGTATTATGTAAAGACAAAGAAAGGGATTAGAAGGAGGGCAAAGTAAATTGCGACTGCTATTCACGACCAAACCAAGTATTTCATTACCACTCCCACTTCACCTTTGTATTTCTCCAGGACACTCCGTATTACTACGAAGATCCACAGTTTATTGGATACTCCATCGTATGGTTATATACGAACTCGAAAGGAACTTGTTCCAGTTCGGGGATGGATTCTGGTTCGGGAGAAATAGGAATAAGGTTTATTCGGTTGTCTTTTATCTTCACCTTCTCTCGCATTGCGAGTGTTCCTAGGATTAGGGCAGTACACCCATTATGTTTATTGGATAGTCTTCTTCCAAACCATAGGCTGGTGCCGAACGGTAGGGAAGGAAGAAAACCATTTGGCCTAAAGGGTTGTACAAAAGGTAATGACTAAAGACATATAAAGGGATTTGGAGAGATGGCAAAGAAATATACGGTTACAGTTGTGAATCTGATAATGGAAGAGGCATTGCTAGGAATACCAGGATACCCCTATAAAACATTTCAATGTTTCAGTTTCACTGTGTACTGTTAAAAGAAAACTGATTTCCCAATTAGTCCTTACTCCAGGGTATGTATTTACCAGGTATGATTCTCACATCTGTATGGTTTTACAGATGATGAGTGGGAGTAAGTTATTGGGAATTAGGTGATCATCCTCATTATATCGGAATTCGTTGTAATTGGTGATATTTGAGGAAGTCACCTGGGTTGTTTGCCGGACGGCAAATATTTGGTTTTGAATATCCGCTGTTGTGCACCAATTTCAAATTGATATATCTGTACGTCTATTTTTATAGAGTGAGATATACCTTTTTGAAATTATGTCTATGACATTTACCTATATCAGTTGACGGTTAGGTAAGGAGCATTAAACAGCGGTGTAATTCTTCATAACCATAGTACAGTTTTCAACCTACGACACGCAGGGATTGAGTTATTACACTCAAGCGACTTATACAGATTATTGTATGTTGTCCAGTGTCCATTAGGACAGAGGGGTTGGTCCTCGTACTATATTCGGTTTACTTATGACTTCTCTAGTTCTTAGACAGGTGTTTCGTAGAAACACAGGGTCCAAGTTTTGAGGAGTTATAGGTATATGAATAACGTGGAAGACCAGGTATTGGAAGTATCGGGATTCTTCAATGTGATCGAAGATGTAGATACTTGTGTATGGTATTCAGTTGATAGTAATGATTAAGAGAACTTGCTTCTCTTTCAGGTTACTCATAATTGGAAGCATTCCTAAGTTGAGTAACGCTGATCGGCCTCCTTCAATTTAGTAGACATGCACTGGAGAAAGCTGCATGATTTGAATCTGGTTCAATTAAATCAGTGCCTCTGGTTCTATATTGGATATAGAACAGTTCATATCTTAACGATGTTAAGGTATGGGGAGTTGTCTGGCTTATGCTTAGAACCAGACTGTGGATAACTCAAGGCACGTTTCTGTAATGGCTGTTTGTGGGTTGACCCAGGCTATGACGAGGGTTGACTTTCTACCATCTGGAAGATCAATAGTGATATTGTTCTTGACTCGCCACGGTTTTAATAAAAATGGATTTTTTTTTCAGAAAACAGTAGTGGGAGTATGGTAGAACTGGAAGTGATTCCAGAACCGCAAACGATTACTGAAAATTTGATAAGAACCTAAAGATTCAATCTGGTTTGACTTTCCATTGGCCACTCCGCAGATACGGTGGGTAACCTCAGGCACCCGAGAGGTACTCCGGTAGCCTCAAGGACGGTGGCAGGGAGGTTCTTGTTTACCCAGACTTGCCATTGCTGTTGTTCCAGACTATGAGACCCGGCAGGAGGATGAGTATAGTGCCGTTCTAAACTAGATTTAGAAGTGTACGTGTATATGACTCTGCCAGAGGGTTGTCTTAATCAGTGGGAGCAGCGGAAGCATTGGTGGACAAGTGGCTTATGTCTAGCTATAGACTAAAGCAGATGTAGCGGAGATAGATCATCTATTTCTGATGTGACAGTCATAGGTTTGACTTCATCAGAATAGGGGATGGATCTGTTAAGAAGGTAGTAGGGTGTGTTGCCATGGTATTTGGATGGCATACACAAAGTAGGAAAAGAAACTCCTATACTACGATCGGTTATACTTTGGTCGTCACACAGTAGTTTCTCCATAAAGAAAATGGATTTCATATCAAACATTCTGGTTACTGGATCTATGGTTTTAGATCTAGATTTGGGTAGTTTCCCAATCTGGGTACTTAGACAGCATTCTAAGAGTATTTAGAATGGACGACTCCTGGCACGGTATTGTACCTGCAGGTGATGGAGTCACCCTCTCTAAAGGTGTCTTACTGACTAAAGGGGAGAGGGATGTGCATGATTGGCAGATCACTTGCTTAGGCAATTGAGTCAATCATGAGATGTCAAGTACCACACCAGATGTTGTTTTTGCAGTAGGTGCAATAAGTTGATATTGATCCAATCCTGGAGAAACAGTCGGAAGCAGTTTTAGAACATAAGTGGATGTTCTAGGGAAATGATAGCGTCAGCCTCATTTATGTGACGGTTATCGTTCCAGGCTTCCAAGGTGACCTGGATGACAGAGAGGTTGTCAGAGTTATAGTTTTCCCTCTGACGAGGGGTAGTATTTTGGACAGGTGGACCAAGGGGATACTGAGGGAGGCATGGCGCAGGATACTGATTAAGTTCAGTTGACGATACAGTCTAAGAAGTTTGGATTTGGAGTTCATTTATGAGCTAGGTCCTATCAGACATCCAGACACATTCTAAGACAGGTATTGCTCATTTCGGGAGATGGGTTTCTCCGCGAACTTGAGATTAAGAGAGACATAGAAAGAAACATCAAGGCGGATCCACTCACTGAGGCTATTCCTCGAACGCAATAGTTTCGCAAACGAGCTTTGTGAGACTGACTAGTAGAGGAGTTGGGTGTTCGGTATCGCACGGGCTGTGAGTATGCGACATCGCAATAATTAGCCTTGAGTGCAAGTGGGAGATTGTTGGATATAGTGCCCTTAGAGTCAATTATTGGATCACAGGCACGTGATTGCAATGATTGAGGGAGGACCTATGCCGGTAGGACAGTCTTACTCAAGATGATAGTATGCTATCTGGTTTATCTTTATCATCGTGTACTGCTTTAGGTGACCTGACAGGTCGCTATTATACGTTGATAGAGCCCCTAGGATTCTTGCTTGACTGCCAGCAGTATGAGGGCGATCATATATGTGGGAGCTGGTAGTCTATAAGCACATCCTTAAAAGGTCCCTAGTCGTGGGAGTTTCGAGACAGGGCATCGATTCTCCAGAGTAGACTAGTGTATACAGTCGAGACCCCGACGAAGGGCGGTGGCCGGTCTCACAAGCCACTGGTGTCTGTTGGTTCACCTAAGATGTATACAGGTGCTCATTGGGTTATGAGTACACCGGACAGGACTCGCCGGGAACCTGCTAGTTGGGATTATACCAGACGTCAGATAGCAGTTCCCTGGTGACATGTATACAGGTTAGTTCATCGACCTGAGGATCGTCATTTGTCTCGTGTGAGTTCCCACTGTACATTGATTACTACCCTACCACGCTCAAAGGAGACGTGCAAACAGGTTTTAGTTGGGTACAGTCCCGAGCCACATGGAGGCAGTGAGCGGATCTTCACGGGTTCGTCTCTCCCGGTATTGGGGGTGAGGTCACGCTGTGTCTAGGAGAACCATTACACAAAACCCTCAGCCGAGGCAGGAGATTTACTGGTAGGTATTCCAGTAGTATCTCAGGGTGTTCTGGGCTACACTCCGACACGACTTATACCGCTTTTGGGGGTCTGACTTTTACCAACCCCCTAGGCCCGCCATGCGATGCTCATAGATGAACGGACCGGACTGTATGGATATTGTCACTGACAGGCTCAGTAGGGTGTCAGGATGAGTTCGCTCATCGACGTCCCTTTTGGTCAATAGCTGGTAGCCCGTCACGTATGGCTAATACCTCTGACGTGTTAGTGGTTAAATCCACAGCCATAGTATTGACGAGTCTTTAGAGTCCCCCATACACAGTTACTCAAGTTTCGGGCGAAACGCTGTAGAGGCCGTATGGAGATATGGCAGGGTTCGATCAGATACGTGCGGTATTGCACGGATCATGATCGGACGGAAAATACTAGCTGGCTTTGGTTTAAGCCGGATCCTAGTATAGTACAGTGTAGATTTTGTCTCATTGCATTTGTATTTCGGTCGGAATACAAATGCGGGTATGTATATACAGTAGCGGGGTTTTCCTGTAATTTATTACGGGATCAGTTTTTGGAGTTGCCAGTTTGTTTTCCGTTTCGGCCATATTTCTTTGTATCTTTCATTGGCTGAAGATTGGTGGAGGAGGGCTTATTTGCATTTGTGCAAATAAGCATTTTGGAGGGTTGTCTTTGCATATTATTGTATCATGATAGTTCCACCATCACATTGACTTCTTAGTTCATGATGGTTCATGATGGCTTGACCTTTTGGAGTGATGATTGGTTGGTTGAGTGTTGGACTTTCCTTGTGATGATTTCTTCTCATGATCACATCTCATTCCCTCTTGCATTATGGTTGCTCTCTCTCTCACTCTCTTTTAAAACCCCTCACCATGATATGGCCGGCCAAGGACTAGAGGGTGGAGGGTTTTGATTCATTTTGGTGTGGGATTTTTCACTCTCTTCATGCATGCAAAAATCCCAATTTCATCTCCAAAAAGTTCATATATCATTCCTCCACCAAAAAGGCAACTCCATTCAAACCCCAAGAGACAAAGTATTCTACAGACAACCTACAGCAAATCTTGGGCACGTCGACTCGCCAACTTCGTGCCCGAGTTGCCTCGGTCAAGAGGTGGGAGCCCGTAAAAGAAGCAGGCGATGCGGTGCCCTTCCGGCGACATGGTGGAGACCGGAGATTCCGCGGGAGATCGGGACGACGACGAGAGGACCGAAGGACACGGATCGCTCGGTATATCTCTCTACCCCATCTTGTAGTTAGCTAGTAGTTAGGTTAATGGCCCGATCCGGGATTTTTGTGCGCGGTGGTGCCGGTTTACTAAAAGTTAAAGTTTTTCGTTTCCGCGTTTCCGGCGTCGGATTGACGGCCGGGGCGCCGCCGTGCACTTACAGTCATATCAATATCAAGCCTATCACCAACCAAGAAAATACTGATCCTTAATCAGTAAATCTCATCCGCTCTAGCCAAAGACTTACGGTGATGGACAACCGGGCACAGCGCTACATCAATTCCCAATACCAGGAGAGATGAATCCTCTCAATCCTCTCACTGCCTCTATGTGGCTCAGGACTACACCCAACTAAAATATGTTTGCATGACTCAGTAGAGCTGTGGTAAGGTAGTAATCAAAGTACAGTGGAAACTCACACAAGATAAATGATGATCTTGGGTCAACAGACTAACTTGTACCCTTGCCACCAGAGAACTACTATCTGACGGTAGGTATAATACCAACTAGCAGGTTCCCGGCGAGTCTGTCCAGTATAACCCATACCCTAATAAGCACATGTATAAAATATTTGGTGCCGTACACCAATGGTTGCGAGACTGGACACCTCTCCTCTCGTGAATAAGAAGCATATATACTAGTTTACTCCGGAGTATTAATACCCAGTCTCGATAATCCAACGACTAGGGACATTTAAGAATGTTCTTATGGACTACCCAGGCCTCAATAGTATGATCGCCATCATAACTCTGGTAGTCAAGAAAGAATCCAATGGGCTCTATTAACATGTAATAGCGATCTGTAATATCACATAATACATGTACATGATGATAAAGACAACCAGATAGCATACTATTATCTCAGGTAAGATTGTTCTACCCATATAGGTCCTCCCTCACTTATTATAATCGCATGCCTGCAATTACAGTAATTGCTTTGAGGCCACTAGAACCAACAATCTTCTACTTACACTTAAAGCTAATTATTACGGCATCGCATACCCACGGCTCGTGTGCTACCGAATACCCAATTTCGTTACTAATCAGCTTTGTAACCGAGTTTGACAAACAACCGGGTTCGGGAAATAGCCTTAGTGAGTGGATCCGCTACAATGTTTTAACTTTATCTCTCTATATCTCAACTTCACGGAGAACAATTATCTTCCAAAATGTGTGATGCCTGTCTTAGAATTTGTCTGGATAGCTGATGGGACCAAGTTCATAAGTGAATGTTTCCTCATAAAAAATAAGGCAGTGCCTCATGTGAAAGGCACGTGAGCACCAGAGTAACCTGTCTTGGATAGAATTAAATCCTAAGGTAGCGCCTCACGTGAAAGGCGCGTGAGCGTCGAAGTGCAAAACACGTGGACACTTATTTCTGGTAGGATTGAATCCTAAGGTATGCATCTCAAATGAAAGGCACGTGGGCACCAGCTTTAGTAAAAATTAAATTCTTTGGTTACGCCGCGTGCTTAGTACGTGAGCGTCAGCGCCCAAGTTGAAGCAATTTTGCTTTGGATAGAATTAAATTCTACATTGGAAATTTTTTCCCTATAATAAAAACAATATTCTTTGTTAAATAGAGAGTCATTAGATCAAAGATCTAATGATAGAATTAAATTCTATTAGGAAAAATATCTCCCTGATCAAATAAAATAAGAATAATATTCTCTGTTAAACAAAAGGCCATTGGATCAAAGGTCCAATGATGATTTTAAAAATCATCAAATGATATAATTAAATTCTATGTGATAAAATATTTCCCCAATCTTTCTAAATAAGAAAGATATATTCTGTTAAACAGAAAACCCTTGAATTAAAAACCCAATGGTGATTAAAAAATCATCATTTGAATTAAAAGAGAATTAAATTCTATGCTTGGAAAATATTTCTTCTAATTTTTTTTAAAAAAGAAAAATATATTCTGTTAAATAGAAAGTCTTGGATCTAAGATCCAAGGGTAGTTAAAAATCACCACCTGATTATGAAATCAGATTGAGATCTCTCAAATAAGAGATCTTTTAAACTAATCACAATTTCTCATCACCTCTATATAAAGGGCTCGAGACTTTAAGTCTCAGAGAGAGATAACCATCTATAAGCTTTTTCAAAAAAAAAAAAGACAGAAGGCACAACTGAGAATTTAATTCTCTTACTGAAGAAAAGCTCATTCTTGCTCCCTTCAAACCATAGATAAAGAAAAAAAGATCAAAATATCTTCTTTACATATCTTACATGAATACAAGGGTTCAACCCTTTAAGAATTTAGTTTTTTCTCTGGATCTGAGATCCGCAGGACAAATCTATTATAAGTTGAGAATTTAATTCTCATCAGGAAGATTTTGTTCTTTTGACTCAAGGTCTAAGAGAAAAAACTAGATATAAGAAAAGAAATATGAAGAAAGGAAATGGAATGTATATTCCAAGAATTTAATTCCTCTAAAACAGGGTTCGACCCTTCAAACAACTTGGTTCTCGTAAAAAAAAGAAACTTAAGAACTTAGTTCTCAAAAACCTGATTCTAGATCTTCAAAAATAGAAATCTTAGTGGTCATTAATGGCCAAAACCCTATTAATAGGCTTAACTTCTTTCAAAAAATAAACAGAGGTTAACTCTCAAAAACTCAGCGATGCACGTGACTCACACGTGAACACCCATAAATAGAGACTCGGTGCCGCACGTGACTCACACATGAGCGCCTATAAATAAAGGCTCAGCGCCTCACGTGCTTCATACGTGAGCGCCCATAAAAAAATTCGGCTTCGTATGTGCCTCACATGTGAGCGCCCATAAGTGAAAACTCAACGCCTCGCATGTCACACACTTGAGCGCCTAAAAGCAACGATCTGGCGCTACACGTGCCACCCATGTGAGCATCAAGCTGGAGTGCCTCACATGATACCCACGTGAGCGTCATATAAAGTGCTTAGCACTGACATGGCAAAGTCCAAGCGCCTCACATGATATCCACGTAAGCGTAAACATATGACTTGGATAATAAATGTCCACAATGATAAAGTGCTTGGCACTGATAGGATAACACTCAAGTCTGAGTGCCTCACATGATACTCATGTGAGAGCGAGAGCAAAATTTAGATATTATATCCATAGTCACAAGAATAAGTGCTTAGCACTGTTTGATGATGAAAAGTCCAAGATTCAGCCTAAAATTGGCCAAGTCTTTAAAATTTTCTTGAACTCAGATTGTTCATTGCATCCGAGCCCATACGCTCTGTTGATGGATCTTAAAAAAATTTAATTATCCTTAACTATATTTCTAAGTTAATTTTAGTCTTATATAAGACTAACGTATTCTTAGTTAAAATAAATTGAGCCCATATGCTCATATATTTAAGTTGATCTTAATCTAAATTCAGATTAATGGTCCTTAAATAAAATAAAATATCCTCTGAACTGATGGAACATACAACTTAGGTTCAAACCCAAATTTAATATACGGATTTGGACTAATCCACGCCCTACGGACGATGATATATATTAGTCTCAGTACACAATCCAAAGGAAACCCAATATAAATAAATATAACACGACACGAAATGATCAATTTGAAAAGATGAAAGTTGCTATCACTTTGCGATAGCGTAATTAACCGCAAGGGCTTACGCCTGCAGCAAAGAGCGTCCCACAATCAAAAACCCCTCACATATGAGGGGGAATCTGATAACTTACGCTACAACAGTCACATCTATCCAAACCTCTGATATACAGTGTCATAAATCAACTTGGTATCTTCGGAGATGTCGGTGGATATGTTCTATATAGCATCTGCCCCTAAATTCAGGCTAGACTTCTTCGCTTCTCAGTCCAATTTTCGGCGGTAAACAGTGAACATCTTTATCCAAAAAACTTCTTAGACTGTATCCAATGCTGATCGTAATCAGCATTCAGCGTCATATCCACCTCAATATTCTGCTTGGAACCCTTTCCAAGACACTGCACCTCATAAGAAGGTAAACTTTTAACTTTGATAGTCACTCTGTCACCGGGTCACTTTGGAAGCCAGAACCGGTAACCATCTCCCGTAGGAGTTTGCAATTATCATATCTCAAGAACATCCTTTTATGTTCTTCACCACTTCCTTTTGTTTCTCCAGGATTGGATTACATTTGCTTACTACATCTAATGCAAAAGCATCATTATCTATATCATGTGTGGAGAAACTCTTATGACATCCAAAGTTTGACCGATTGTAGTATAAGAGCATCATTTCCTATCCGGATTATGTCATCCAAATGTCAAGACGGTACTCCCCTACTACCTTCTTTCCAGGTTCATCTGTTATTTTGATGAAGTCAAATGCTATGACTGTGATATCAAAACAGATGATCCATATCTGTTATACCTTCTTTAGTCTACAAATAGACATAAATAAGTTGCCCACCACGCTTTTGCTGCTCCCACTGACTACAACAACTCTCTAGCAGAGTCATATACACGTTCACTTCTAAATTCAATTTAGAATGACGTTATAGTCATCCACCCGCCAGATCTCATAGTTAAGAACAACAGCAGTGGTAAGTTATGGTCATCATTTTCATGATGCAAGCCTCGCTGTCACCGTCTATAAGAAAATTGAAGTACCTCTCGGGTGGCTGAGGTCACCCACTAAATCTATGAAGTGGCTAATGGATAGTCGAATCCAATTGAATTATCAGATTCTACTAAATTTTCAGGAACCGTTTGTGGTTCTGGAATTACTTCCAGTTTTACCAAACTCCCACTAAAGTCTTTTGAAAAGAATCCATTT